>PVIY010005726.1:0-92366 GCA_004026745.1 Myrmecophaga tridactyla | reverse complement strand
TTTTCCCGGACTAAACTGGACTCCTATCAGGGGGAAGGAGTCACCTGTGTCAGTTTTCCCTGAGGATGAGACCTAGCAGGTTAAAAGACTTTCCTGTGAAGTCTCTGGGCTCTGTTTTTCTTATCCTGCCCAGTATGTGGCACTTGTTTGCCTGCGGGTCCCACCAGCAAAATATGTTGTGGCACCTTTAAGTTTGGAAGGCTCTCCCTGCTAGGGGCATGGTGGAGGCAGAGGAGAGGGTGTAGGCTGGTTTTAATTGCTTCAAATTGCCGAGCCCTGGGTTCTGAATTCCTTGAGAGAGGGATTCCACCTGAGTTGGGCTTCACCCCTCCCCTGGGGAAGGCATAGGCAGGAGACAGCCTTGAAAGCAGTCCATTTCTGCCTATGCCTGGGCCATTTGCAGCCTGAGTAGTCCCGCCGCTGAATCCAGAGGCAGCCAAGCCTCCAAAGAGACAGCCACAAAAACCTCCATTTCGTCCCCTTTCTTCTTTTTCAGTTAGCCCAATAAGCGACCTCCACCTTGACCAGGTTCTCCTGATTGGGAGCCTATTTTTAGTAGTCAGAATTTGTTAATAAATGCCAGAATTGGTGTTTGGTTGGACTCAGTCCCTGCTACTGTTAGAATGTCTTTCCTTTCCCTCTGGGAAACCACCTGTGGGGGAGGGGTGCCGGGCACCACTGCTTGTCGAACTCATGGTTCTGGGGGTGCTCGCAGCCGGTCCAGCTGGTCCAGACTGGGGTACGCTGTGTGTCCGGTCACTGTCGTGGCTCCAGGAGCTGTTCTGTACTATTTCTGGTTATTTAGTAGTTGTTCTGGAGGGCGAACTAAAATGTGCACCTTGCTAAGCCGCCATCTTGGCCCCTCCTCTCCATTCTTAGAATCTTAAGAATTATGACAGATGAGTGTTTCTCTCTCTCTTCTCCTTTCTCTGTCTCTTCTCCCAGTGAAATACCTCCATTATAATATATTAAATGCTCATTCCTTTTTAAAGATGAATAATATTCCACTGTATGCATAGACCACCTTTTGTTTATCCATTCAGCTGTGTATGGGCACTTGGGTTGCTTCCATCTTTTAGCAATTTTGAATAATGCCAATCCATGTGCAAATATCTGTTTAAGACCCTGCTTTCCATTACTTGACAAACCAAACTAGAACCTAGAATCTAGAAGTTGGTTTGCCAAGTAATATGGTAATCCTATAGTTAGCTTTCTGAGGAACTGTTAAATTGTTTTCCATAGTGGCTGCATCATTTTTCATTCCCACCAACAATGAGTGAGTTTTCCTATTTTTCCAAATCCTCTCCAACATGTATAATTTTCTGGTTGCTTTATTAGCCATTTTGTAGTTGTGAAATGCTGCCTCGCTGTGACTTTGGTTTGCAATTCCCTAATGGCTAAAGCTATTCAGCATCTTTTCCTTTGCTTTGTGGTCATTTCTCTATCTTCTTTGGAGAAATGCCTATTCAAGTATTTTGCCCAGGTTTTTAATTGGATTGTTTGCATCTGTATAAGTTGCAAAGTTTCTTTATATATTCAGGATATTAAACCCATATTGGATATGTGGTTTCCAAATACTTTGTCCCATTCTGTAGGTTACCATTTTACTTTCAAGATGAAGTCCTTTGATTTTCAAAACTTATCAGTTTTGATGAAGCCCCATTTATCTACTTTTTCTTATTGCTCATGCTTTTGGTATAAGATCTAAGAAACCATTGCCTAACACAAGGTCCAGAAGAAATTTCCCTATGTTTTCATCCTAGGAGTTTAATATCTTTGGTTCTTATATTTAGGTCTTTGATCCATTTGAGTTTGTTTTTGTGTATGGTGTTAGTGAGGGGTCCACCTTCATTCTTTTCCATATGGATATCCAGTTTCCCCAGTGCCATTTGTTGAGGAAACTATTCTTTCTCCAATGAGTTGACTTGGCATCCTTGTTAAAAATCAATTGGCCCTAGATATGAGGGTTTATTTATGAACTCTCAATTAAATTTTACTGATCAGTCTGTCTTTTTGTCAGTACCATGCTGTTTTGATTGCTGTAGCTTTGTAATAAGTTTTAAAATTGTTAAGGGTGGATACTCCAGCTTTGTTCTTTCTTTTCAAGATGGGTTTGACTATTTTGGACCTCTTAACCCTCCGTATGAATTTGATTATTGTTTTTTCTATGTCTTCAAAGAAGGCTGTTGGAATTTTTATTGGGATTGCATTGAATCTATAAATCACTTTGGGTAGAATGGGGAGCTCAACAAAATTAAGTCTTCCAATTCTTGAATGCAAAATATTCTTTCATTTATTTAGGTCTTTGATGTCTTTTAGCGATATTTGTAGTTTTCTGTGTACAAGTCCTTTTTTCCTTGGTTAAATTTATTCCTAGGTATCTGCCTCTTTTAGTTGCTATTGTAAATGTATTTTTTCTCAACTTCTGCTTCAGATTGTTCATTATTGGTGTATAGAAATACTGTTGATTTTTGCAGGTTGCTCTTGTATCTTGTCATTTTGCTAAATTCATTTAATAGCTCTAATTTAATGCTTTGTTGTGGATATTTCAAGACTCTCTCTCTTCAGGATCATATTATCTTCAAATAGAGAAAGTTTTATATCTTCCATTCCAATTTTGATAGCTTTTTCTTCTTTTTCTTGACTAATTGCTCTGGATAGAACTTCTGGTACAATTTTGAATAACAGTAGTGACAGGTGGAATCCTTGTCTTGTTCTTGATTTTAGAGGGAAAGCTTTCCATCTTTCACCATTGAGTTTGGTGTTAGTTGTATGTTTTTCGTATATGCCTTTTATCATGTTGAGGAAGTTCTCTTCTATACCTAGTTTTCTAAGTGTGCTTACCAAGAAGGGATGCTGGATTTTGTCAAATGCATCAGTTAAGATGAGCATGTGTTTTTTTCCTTTGTTCTGTTAATGTGGTATATCACATTAATTGATTATCGTATGTTGCACTGCCCGTGCATACGTGGGCTACATCCCACCTGATCATGCTGTATAATTCTTTTAATCTACTGTTGGATTTAGTTTGCTAGTATTTTGTTATGCAAATTTGCATTTCTATTTGTAAGGGCTATTGGTTTGTAATTTTATTGTTTCTTTATCTTGTGATATCTTTATCTGGCTTTGAGGGTGATATTGGCCTCATAGAACAAGTTAGGGAGAATTCCCTCCTCTGCAATTTTTTTGGAAGGGTTTGAGCAGGATTTGTATTAATTCTTGGAATGTTTGGTTAAATTCACCAGCGAAGCCATCTGTCCTGGGCTTTTTTGTGTGTTAAGAGGTTTTTGATTACTGATTCAGTACCTTTATTTGTTATGAATATGTTGAGATCTTCATTTTTTTTTTCTTAGCTAGTGGAGGCAGTTTGTGTTCATGGTAGTTTGAAGCTGTATGTACTGCAGAAAAACATGTGGATGTAAACGCATTGTAAGTAGGACCTTTTGGTGAGGCTACTTCAGTTAAGGTGTGACCTATCTCATTCAGGACTCCTCTTACTGGAGTCCTTTATAAATGGAATACAGAAAGAAGGACAGGAAGCCATGTGTTTTAGTTTGTAAAAGCTGCCAGAATGCAATAAGCCAGAAATGGAACAGCTTTTAAAAAGGGGAATTTATTAAGTTGCAAGTTTCCAGTTCTAAGGCCATGAAAATGTCAAGATTAAGGCAAGTCTGTAAAAATGTCCACATTAAGATATATCCAGGGAAAGGTATCTTGGCACAAGAAGGCTAATGACGTTCAGGGTTTCTCTCTCAGCTGGAAGCTACATAGCTACATTTGCTAGCTTTCTCTCCAGGCTTCTTCAGTGGCTTCCCCAGGGCTCTGTCTGTTCTGTCAGCTCTGTCAGTTCTAGTGGCTCTAAGGTTTTGTCCAAAATAGTTCCCTCTTAAAGGCTCCAGTAAGCAACCCCACCTTGAATGGGTGGAGACACATCTCCATGGATACCATCTAATCAAAAGTTACCACCCACAATTGGGTAGGTCTCATCTCTATAGAAACAGTTTAAAAAATCCCACTCAGCAATATTGAATGAAGATTAAAGAACTTGTCATTTCTGGGGTACACAACAGATTCAAACCAGCACACCACGGAAGCAAGAAACTGAAACCAGAGAAACCTGGAAGATAAGTGAGATACACTGCCCTGTGCCTTACAATGTGGCAGAGGAGCCAAGGCTTACTGGCAGATGGTTTTCCGTAAGGAAGCATCACCTTGATGATATTTGGACATTTTCACCAATTCAAACCAAACTTAATAAAGTCCCATTGTTTAAGTCAACACATTTTATGGTATCTGCTTTGAGCAGCCTAGGAAACCAGAATAATGAGTTTCTAGGAGTTTTTCCATTTCATCTAGACTATCTAATCTGTTGTTCATATCTTTCTCTTATTATCCTTTTTATTTCTCTGGGGTGAGTAGTAATGGCCCCCTTTCATTTCTGATTTTAGTTATTTGTGTCCCCTTTATTTATTTTTATTTGCCAGTCTAAGTAAAAGTTCATTGATTCAAAACCAACCATCTTTTGGTTGTCTTGACATCTTTTTGACATTTTTTTTTGTCAAGTCTCTATTTTTTAATTACATATTTTATTTGCCTCCTCTCTAATATTTGATATTTCTTACTTCTGCACACTTTGGGTTTAATTTGCTTTAGCTTTGCTCCATCTTCCCTCTCACAACCTCCCACGATAGTAGTAGGTGTTTGATTTGAGGTTTTTTTTTTTGCATGGGCAGGCACCCAGAATCAAACCTGGGTCTCTGGCATGGCAGGCGAGAATTCTGCCACAGATCCACTATCGCACCACCCTCTTTAGTTTTTAATGTAAGCTTTTAGAGCTCTAGACTTCCCTCTCAGCAATGAGTTTGTGGCATACCAAAGGTTTTATTATGTTGTGTTTTCATTTTTATTCATTCATGATAGTTTCACTTCCTTTGTGATTTCTTCTTGACCCAATGGTTGTTTAGAGGGTGTTGTCTAATTTGCACATATATGTAGATTTTCCAGTTCTCCTTCTGTTTCTGAGATTTAATTTCAGACTGTGGTCAGAGAAGATATATTGTATGATTTCAAAATTTTTGTACTTATGTGAGACCTGTTTTGTAACTTATGGTATATCTTGGAAAATGACTTGTGTGCCCTGGAGAAGAATGTGCATTCCGCTGCTGTTGGGTGAAGTGTCCTATGTACCAGTTAGGTCTCCCTGGATTATGATAGCATTCAGTCTTCTATATTCTAATTGATCTTCTGTTAACCATTATTTAAAGTAGCATATTAAAGTCTCCTACTATTAATGCAGAACTATCTATTTCTCTATTCAAATTTATCAATATTTGCTTCATATTTGGAGGGTTCTGCCATTTATGCATATATAATTAGAATTATTATGCCTTAGTGTTGAATTGACTCCTTTATCAGTTTATAGTGACTTTTTGTTCATCATAACAGTGTCTGACTTAAAGTCTGTTTTATCTGATGTTAATATAACTACCCCAGCTCTCTGTTGGTTATTATTTGCATGGAATATTTCTTTTCCCCTCCTTTCCCTTTCAATCTACTTTTGTCTCTGAATTTAAGACAAGTCTCTTGCAAATAGCATATAGATGGGTCAAACTTTTTTTTTATCCATTTTGCCAGTCTCTACCTTTTGATTGCAGATTTTAATCCATTTATATTTAAAGTAACTACTGATAATGTAGGACTTTCTTCTGCAACTTTGGTATTTTGTCTAAGTCCTATACCTTTTTTGCCCCTCAATTCTTCCTTTAGTGCCTACATTCATGTTTATTTGATTTTTTGTAGTGTACTGTTTTTGTAGTACACTGTATTTATTTTTCAGATATTTTCTTAAATCCATAACAATCACATTTGATTTGGGACCAACCTAACTTCAATAGCATAACAAACTGTTCCTATATCCCTTCATCCTTCCACCTTTTTGTTGTACTAGTTACAAATTAAATCTTTATGTAGTATACATCTCAAACAATAGATTTATCATCACTTTTTATGCCTTTGCAGTTTAGAATCCACAAGACGTAAAAAATGGATTTATATACCCCAAAACACAATACAATACTACTGGTATTAGTAATTATCCATATGGTTATCTTTACCAGATGTCTTTATTTCTTTATGCTGCTTCAATCCACTGTCTAGTGTCCTTTCCTTTCAGTGAAGAACTCCCTGTAGCATTGTTTGTAGGGCAAGTCTAGTGGTGATGAACTCTCAGCTTTTGTTTATCTGAGAATGTCTTAATCTCTTCCCTCATTTTTGAAAGTTACATTGTTGTGCATTCATCATCACCATCAATTTTTCTACATTTTTATTACTCCAAAAAGAAAAAGAGAAAGAAAAGTAAAAAAGAACACCTCAAACATTCCATACCTCCTATCCACCCTATTATTTATTTATTTTTGCCTTTATTTTCTTACACGTTTCTGTACACTAGATAAAGGTAGCATCACTCACAAGGTTTTCATAATCACACAGTCATACTGTAAAAGCTAATAGTTATACAACCATCTTCAAAAATCAAGACTTCTGGATTACAGTTCAATTGTTTCAGGCATTTCCCTCTAATTACTCCAATACACCAAAAACTGAAAATGGATGTCTATATAATGCAAAAAATAACCTCCAGAATAATCTTTTGACTTTAATTGAAATCTCTCAGTCACTGAAACTTTATTTTCTTTCATTTCTCTTTCCCCTTTTGGTCAAGAAGTCTTTCTCAATGCCATGATGACAGGGCCAGGTTCATCTCCAGGAGTCAGGTCCCACATTGCCAGGGAGATTTACACCCCTGGGAGTCATGTCTCATATACCAGGGGGATGCATGGGGGTGTGGGTTTATCTGTGGTGTTGGCTTAGAGAAAGAGAGAGAGAGGCCACTTCTGAGCAACAAAAGAAGTTCTCTGGGGGTGACTCTTAGGTGTAATTATAAGTAGTCTTAACTCTCCTTTGCAGGAATAAGTTTCATAAGGGCAAGCTCCAAGATAGAGGACTTGGCCTATTAAATTGGTCATCCTCAATGTTTGTGAGAATATCAGGTCTTCCCCAGCTGGGGAAGTTTAATATTTTCACTTTCTTCACAGTCCTTTATGGGGACTTTGCAAATGCTTTTTGGCCATCTTTCCAGATTACTCTGAGTTATATTGGGGCATCACACTTACCTGTGCAAACCAACAAGATCTCACTCCTTATTCAAGGTTCCATGTCATTATCATGTTTTAATAAACTGACCATACAAATTAAATTGGATAGTATGCTACAGAAAGTATAATTTTTTCCACCAAATCACGTTTCTTTCTTTTGTCTCACATAGAAGTTGAAGTTTTAAAATACAGTCAATAACATCCTTTACCTTTTAGTCTGATTTACCATAGCCCTAATCATTCATCGCTCTAATTGAAGTCTGATCTCCTTTTCAGCTTTTTAAACAGTTGTTGTAAGGGGTAATGCTGACTTTCATAGCTGCAGAACTCTAGCTCTGAGTCTCAGGTGTCATACAGATACCTGAAGTTCCAGGGAACCACCCGGTTATACACAAAAAGCTCAGTATCTCAGAATTTAGAAATAACTGTAACATTCAGGAATAGATGTGACTGTTGTAAGAGCTCACAATATAGGGACATTTGCAATAAGCCTTCCCCTGATAACCTATGCTCTTCAATTCAATTCTCAGAGTTTGTACATTATAGTCAGTCCATAATAGAGAAGCATTATAATATCTGTCTTTTCATTTCTGGCTTATTTCATTCAACATACTCACCTTTTTGCGTGCCTCACAACTTCATTCCTTCTTGCAGCCACTCAATATTCCATTGCATGTATACACCACAGTTCTCCTTCCACTCATCAGTCGATGTACCCTTAGGCCACCTCCATCTATTGCAAATTGTGACTACTGCTACCATAAACACCAGTGTGCAAATGTCCATTTGTGTCACTGCTTTCAGTTCTTCCAAGTATATCCTAATAATGGGGTTGTAGGATAATATGGCAACCCTATACTTAGCCTCCTGTGGAACCACCACACTGCCCTCCAGAGGGGCTGCTCCATTCTACTTCCTTATGAATAGGTATTTCCCTCTCTCCACATTTTCTCTAGCACTTGTATATTTCTGTCTATTTTTTAGAGCAGTTTTATCCACACACCATGCAATCCATTCAAGGTAAACAATCAATGGTTGTTTTTCACTCAGATAAGAGCAGGGAAGCTATTGGTGGCTGTATGTCACTGAGTTTTTAGAACAGATTTTTTCAGGCTAGTTTCTAATAGCAATAGGTGAGGGTTTTACAAGTTGCTGTTTTTCACCCAAATAAGAGTAGAGGAGCTATTGTGCATTTACCGTTGTGCATTAACCACCACAATCTATATGAGATTGTGAAGAATTCCATTTCTTCCACAAAGAATGAAGAAGGGGGGGAAGAATAAAAAATAAAAAATAAAATAAAATGAAAGGAGAAACAATGAAAACTCCAAGAATCCCACATCCCTCCCCTATACCCCCCTCTTATTGATGTTTAGTGTTGATATATTGCCTTTTTAACATTTAATGGAAACATATTACAATGTTACTGTTAACTATAGACCCTAGTTTGCATTGATTGTACTTTCTCAGTATTCCATCCCATTTTCAACACCTTGCACAGTTGACATTCATTTGTTCTGTGTCATGTAAAAACATCCTTATATTTGTACAGTAACCATCATTGTCCATGCTAGGTTTTGCTAAGGTATATAATCCCAATTTTTATCTTCTGCCTTTCCATCTGGGGTCATACATGCCCCTAGCCTTCCTCTTTCAACCATACTCATACTCAGCTTTGTTCAGCATATTTCCAATATTGTGCCACCATCAGATAGTATTGTACTATCTATTTCTGCATTATTACAATCAATCTGTTGAGCATTCTGTACTCCTTCAGCATCAAATGCCCAATCTGTATCCTCTTTCTATCTCCTGATAACTGTGTTCTCAACTTTAACTCTCAAATTTCACTCATTTATGTTATTTTTTAATAATGAGATCACACAGTATTTGTTCTTTTGTTTCCAGCTAATTTCACTCAACATAATGTCTTCAAGGTTCATTCATGTTGTTGCATAAGTCATGACGTTATGCGGATATATCATTTTTTATTTTTTCTCACTTTTTACCCTTACAGATAGTCTTCATTTCTACACTCTTCTCCAAACCTCTCCCTTCTCTCTTTTTCTATCTACCTGTAGTGTTCCTTTTAGTATTTCTTGTAGAGCAGGTATCTTATTCACAAATTCTCTAAGTGTCTGCTTGTCTGAAAATATTTTAAACTCTCCCTCATGTTTGAAAGACAGTTTTGTCAGATATAGAATTCTTGGTTGGCTGTTTTTCTCTTTCAGTATCTTAAATATATCATACCACTACCTTCTCATCTTCATGATTTCTGCTGAGAAATCCACACATAGTCTTATCGAGCTTCCTTTGTATATGATGGCTCATGTTTCTCTTCCTGCTTTCGGAACTCTCTCTTTGTCTTTGGCATTTGACAATCTGATTAGTAAGTGCTTTGGAGTAGGTCTATTGTGTTTGGGGTATGCTGTGCTTCTTGGATCTGTAATTGTATGTCTTTTGCAAGAAATGGGAAATTTTCAGTGATTATTTCCTTCATTATTCTTTCTGCCCCCTTTCCCTTCTTTTCTCCTTATGGGACACCTGTAACACATATATTTGTGTGCTTCATGTTGTCGTTCAATTCCCTGGCTCCTGCTCATATTTTTTCCATTCTTTACCCTATCTGGTCTTTTGTGTGTAAGATTTTGGGTGTCTTATCCTCTAGTTCACTAATCCTTTCTTCTGCCTCTTAAAATCTGCTGTTGTAAGTTTCCGTTGTGTTTTTCATCTCTTCTGTTGTGTCTTTCATTCCCATGTATTCTGCCATTTGTTTTTGCAAACTTTCAAGCTCTTCTTTATGTTCACACAATATCTTCTTTATAGCCTCATCTCTTTTGCCGTATCTTCCCTCAACTCATTGTTTTGATTTTTGAATTGATTTAGCATGTTTGCTTGAACATCTTTAATTAGTTGTTTCAACTCTTGTATCTCTTTTAAATTGTTAATTTGTTTCTTTGACTGCGTTATATTTTCATTTTTCCCTAGTATGACTCATAATTTTTTGCTGGTGTCTAGGCATCTGACTCACCTGGTTAGTTTATTCTGGAAGTCATTTTCACTCTTTTAACTAGAGTTTTCTTGTTATTGGTTTTAGTCTCTTCTTTTTTACATCCTTTGGTAAAGTTTTATGGTATTATTCAAATAGGTCTCGTTATATTTATTATCTTTATTATTATAATATTAATATAGTATATTATATATATTATATTTATTCCTAGGCTTATTATGGTTTTTGTTTCTTCCCATGACATTATGTAATTTGTTATTTACGATGTAGAGAAAAATTCCTGGTAGTGGTATGCTCTTGCATCCAATCACCTTTGTAAAATTATACACATTCAGTTTAATGGTTCTTCAGTGTGCTACCCTGGATTTTCTAGGTAGGGAATCAGAATGCCTTCTCTCTCATATTTAAGCTGTTCTTCCTTTTATGTTGTTTTTTCTCCCACAAATCCTCTAAGGTTTATCTCATTGCCTTTATGTTCTGCCTTCAATTGTAGCAATATCTGTGTAGCTTATTGTTCTTAGCAGTTGTCTGACAGTAGAAATTTGTCTTATTTTTCTCTGTGCCATTTCTTCTCATTTCCCCAGTACTGCAGTACATTACCTGGCATAAAGTTTACAGTAGATGCTCACTAAATTGTGTTGAATTATGTTCATTAAATATAGGTTAGAGTGTGTGGTACAATACCATTTTGTTTTCACCAATGTACCCTAACCTGAATTCCTTGTATCTTGAGGCTTTTTTCCCAGTCCATGCAACTAAATTGGAATCACCATTTCCCTGGAAAGGGAGGGCTACAAAGTACAACAGGAAACAAAGACATAAAATTCTTAGCTTTGGGGTTCAAAATTTCAGTCCCAAGCATAGAAAGGCAAGTTTTGTGGTCCAACAGAATTCCATTCCCATTCCTGCTGAACAGAACACACACTCACAGACACATAAGCACACATACGCATGCATCCCTAAAACTAGGGGAAAAAGAGGAGGGATTGTGAAATTGTAGTCAAATCAGCAGGAGGAATAGCACCCCTGGAGTTCTGTCTGAGCAGTGCCCATCCGTGACTCCTTGGAAGCTCAGGTGGTCTTCTTATGCATGGGCAGTGTACATTACCTGGGCTGAGGAACGTTGTTAGTTCCTTAGAACTACTTACTTAGAAGTAAGATGCCAGCCAAAGAGACCACCCGCCAGCATCATTCAAGACGTCACTGCTGAGGAACTAGCAGGAGTGATATTCTTTGGGGCCCTGGGGCCTTGCTACATCCCTATCCTACCCACCTCATGCCAAAATTCTACTCTCAATGGTCCAGGGCACACCTACAGCCCTAGAGAGGAAGGAGGTCCTTGACATCTCCACGGGTAGTGGTAGACTAGGAAGAAAATCTCCCTCTCCTGCATCAACCCAATCATGGGCAAGGTGGGTCTAGAAGAAACATGCTCTAGGCTCCCCACCTGGTGGAGGTAGAGGGGGGATAATCACAGTTCTGTAATGAATCCTTGGTCAGTGTCGCTAATACTGATGATGATGCCAGCATCCAACATATACCGAATGTCCATGAGGTTCCAAACACTGTACGAGGATTGTATCCTTTAATTCTCAGGACAACTCATTTCTGTCTTTCTTTTGCATAGCGAGAAAGTGAGGCTCAGAGAAGCTCACCAACCTGCTCAGAGGCAAGCAGCTGATATGTGGTGTAAAATGTCAGGTTGTAAATCCATGGGCCTAAACTACTAACCCCTTCCGTTAACCAGGTAGTTGTTACTCTAGACTTCTCCTCTTTGGGAAATTTCATTGCAAAAGAGCTTCACTTTTGTTTTACAAAAGGATGCGCTAGTGGTGCATTAATGGACAATGTGATCTGAGTTAAGGGGTTCCTTCCCAGGGCCCCTTAGGCAATATTGTGGGAGTGTAATGGCCGTGTGCCTCAGTTCCCTCTTCTATAAAATAGGGATAATAATGTATATACATCCTTCAGGGTTGCAGTGTGGCTTCAGTGAGCTGCTGTTTGCAGAGTACCTCAGTCAGAGCCTGGCACCAGGGAGGGACTACGTCGTGATCACCAGCACAGAAATATTATCAGGGCAGTGGCCACTTTTCTCTAACGCGCGCCCCTCCGCTGGCCAGGCCCGGCAGCAGGGCTCAGCCAGCTGGGGAGGGAGAGCGAATTGGCAGATGGGGCTTCGCGGGAGACCCGGCCTCCTTGCCCCCGCGCTCCCCGACGCTGCAGCAGATGGGCCGCCTTCGCCCGCCCCGCCGGGACCCCCTCGGCATTCCGGCTCTGCAGCTGCCGCACGCGGAGGTGAGCTGGGAGCTTCAGACGCACGCACGGCTCCATGATAGGTAACCCGCCAGCAGGATCAAGCCACCACCCTTGGCGAGTTTAGCAAGATTCAAAGTGTCAACAGTAGGCTTTGAATATGAAATAATGCAAATGTTTCCTTAGTCCTATTTGAATTAAAAAAAAAAGAGGATTTCTTCAGTTTTTTCTAAAATGCCATCAATTGGGAACATGTTTAACTCAATCGCTCATCTATTCATCCATTCAATAAATATTTACTCAAGACTTGTTGTGTGCCAGGCGTATGCAGTATCTCAGGGAGCAAACAGTTGCTATTTCCTGCCCTGGTGGGGTTTGCATTTTGATAGGATGCAATAGACAATAAATAATAGATACAATAAATAACATAGATTACTTAGTATGACAGAAGCTGGAAAATGTCATGGAAAACATTAAAAAAAATAATAAAACAGGGGAAAGGAGATCGCGAGTGCCGAGAAGCACATTAAATGGGGGCGGTCAGACAGTTTTCACTGAGAGAGCAGCGTTGAGCAAAGGCTTGTATTCAGATGTACTTTCAACCTCCTGTTTGACGAGTGCTTGGCAGGCAGGTCTGTGTGGGATTGCTGCAGTGTCTTGAGACATCTTCACTAATCCTCATGGGAAGCCTTGTGGCTTGAGAACAGAAAGGCACGTCTTCCTCACGTTAGGTGACCCACTGTTCTGGTTTGCCTGGGGACAAAGCAAGGAGGTGGCGATTCCAGGAGACGGCATGTTTAGAGCTAAAACCAGTGATGTCCTAGGCAAACCGGGACAAACGGGTCATCCTGTCCCCACACCGAGGTCTCGGCAGAATCTTACTTCTGGTCACGACTCCACGATCTGCCAGCCCAACTGGCCATCCAGAGCCTAAGCCTCAGCTTAGCCATTTTTTAAAATCCCCTTGATGCCTAGTTGAAACACGTTGAGTGACTTAAATCCGATCATTTCATTTTATAGATAGAGAGATTCAGACTAAGAGAGCTTAGGGATTTCATGAAGAGCAAACAGCAGAAGATCGCAGGGCCCTGCTTGCACCTCTCTCGCTGTGATTCTGTCCCACTTTGGGGGCCCAGAGGAAAGGGAAATGAGCGCCCATTCCCAGGGTGCTTTTGAAGGTCTTCAGGGAAGTTTGGCTTGAAGATACTGTGGAATTAGAAACACTTGCCTCAAGTGAAGTTTGAATGTTTTCCAAAGAGTTCAGTTGTTGAGGGTCCTTTGGGATCACAGACGTTGCTGGACTGGTGCTCCTAGCACTGGGCATTGGACTGTGGTAGGACCTCAGCTGACACCTAAGTGGTGTCATCTTCCTGTTCAGCACCCAGGCCTCGCAAACTCAACTTGTGCAGAACCAAACTCAGCAACCTTCTCCCTCCCCCTCCCTAACAGGCTCCTTCTCCAGAGCCCCCACTTCAGTGAATGATCCTGCCATCCTCTAATCACCCATGCCAGAGGCTTGGCAGACTCTTCTCTCTCACTCCCATAGACCATGAACCACCCAGGCTGTCCTCCACACTAGCCCCCAAACAAGCCTTCTTGTCCTCATCTCATGACCCCTGCTTTAGTACAACGCCACTCTGGCTGGCACTTGGATGACTGCAAAGCCTTTTCATTGATCTCCCATGGAGGTCAAATATTGTTCAACTCTAACAGCGTGATCTTGTAAACATGCTCACCTGATTTTATCACTCTCTTCCTTAAAAGATATTTGATGGTTTTTCATTATTTACTGAGCTCTTTAGCATGGCGCATTAAGGCCTGCAGATCTGGTTCCTGCTTACCTGTCTCACCTCAACCCATTTGTCAATGCCCCACTCCCTTTCCCAATCCCTGTTTCCTACCACTTCACCCTCTGATTGCACTAGGCTGCTTCTCATTCCTTAGGGGGCTTTATTATGCTGGAGTTGCTCACAACATTCCCTCTGGAAGATACTTCTCATTTTCTTTCTTTTTTCAAGACTTAGCTGTTGTGTCACCTTCAGGAGAATTTTCTGACTGTTCCAGTTCTAGCTTTTGCCTACTGATATTCAACATCCTCCATGGCCTTCTAAGCTTGCCTCTATACACAGGGGCTAGAAGCCTAGAAACTACATCACCCTGATCCCCCCGGTGATAGTGTTCCGGTTAGTTTAAATTCTTCAAATCCAATGTGCATAAGATTTGGAAGGCAAAAGAAGAGAATAAATCATTATTTCTTTCCAGCAAAGGCAGGTGGATGCTTGGGCAGATGGAAAATTTTGGTGATTCCTTTGCTTCTTGAATTCCTGAAGCCAGTATTGGTTTTCTTTTACTGTTACTTCCCTAACTCTTCTATTATAATTCTAAGTATCAAATCACTTGTAATAAATCCATACCTTCTTGAAATATGTAGGGTTGTTTCTATTTCCCTAACTGATATGGGACCTCTACTTTCCCAGGTGGAATTAGTCTTTGTACATCTAACAACTAGCCAGGTGCCTATCATTTAACAATTGCTAAATGTGTTGTTAAATTGAATCTTAAGAAGGAATAAGAATAACGGGGACCGTTTTATCCACAAAAGCTATGCCATGAGGCTTAGGTTTTTGTTCATCTTGTTCCGTCTGTTTCTCTCCAACCTCTTTCTCTGTATTTATAAGGTCAGATTGTATGTAGAATGAAATGCAATGAAAAGAGGAAAACTTTTGGAGTGTGACAGTCCTGGGGTCAGTTCCCACACCTGTTACCTACCATCTGTGTAATCTTGAGCAAGTTGTTAACTTTTCTAGATTTCAGTTTTTTAATCTATAAGGTGAAAATAATTATGCTTTCCAGACGTGAGAACAGATGCTCAATAAACATTTGCTACCTTTCCCCTCTATGATAGAAAAAACATGGATTTTTTGAGTCCATGAAATATGGATTTAGAGATTGTTTGTAACCTGATCCTCTCATTTTTTTTAACTTTTTTATTGTATAATATAGCATGTCTATGAAGCAAAGGAAGAAATAAGCTGTAGTTTTCAAAGCACTCTTCAACAAGTAGTTACAGGATAGATCCCAGAGTTTGTCATGGGCTACCATACTATATCATCTCAGATTTTTCCTTCTAGCTGCTCCAGAATATAGGAGGCTAGAAATAATAAATATTTTTTTATCATCACAATCACTTTTCTGTGAAAACATATGTACAAAAAAGCAATAAATTTCAAAGCACAGCACAACAATTAGTTGTAGAACAGATTTCAGACTTTGACATGGGTTACAGTTCCACAATTTTAGGTTTTTACTTCTAGCTGCTCTAAGATACTGGAGACTAAAAGAAATATCAATTTAATGATTTAGCAATCATATTTGTTCATTAAACCCTGCCTTCTCTGTATAACTCCACTATCACCTTTGATCTTTCTGTCTCACCCTTTAGGGTATTTGGGCTATGGCCATTCTAACTTTTTCATGTTGGAAGGGGCTGTCAATGATATGGGGTGGGGGATGGAACTATCTGATGTTCTGGAAAGCCTGGCCCCTCTAGGTTTCAGGACTTATCTGGTCCAGGGACCTATCTGGAGGTTGTAGGTTTCTGGATAGTTACCCTAGTGCATGGAACCTTTGTAGAATCTTATATAATGTCCTTGGTGTTCTTTAGAATTGGCTGGAATGGTTTTGGTTGGGCTTATGAGAGGTAGCAGCGTCTAGCTGAAGCTTGTGTAAGAGCAACCTCCAGAGTAGCCTCTTGACTCTATTTGAACTCTGTCACTGATAATTTATTAGTGACACTTCTTTTCCCCCTTTTGGTCAGGATGGAATTGTGGTGCCAGGGCCATGGTGCCAGGGCCAAATTCATCCCTGGGAGTCATCTCCCACGTCGCCAGGGAGACTTTCACCCCTGGATGTCATGTCCCACGTAGGGGGGAGGGCAATGATTTCACTTGCAGAGTTGGGCTTAGAGAGAGAAAGGCAACATCTGAGCAACAAAAGAGAAAGAGGTGTTTTTTCCTTTTTGAGGGTGGGGTGGGGAGTTGCATGGTCTGGGAATCAAACCCGGATCCACATGGTAGGAAAGAATTCTGCCTCTGGACTACCCTTGCACCGCCCCTGACCCTTTTCATTTTACAGATAAGGAAACTGAAGCCGAGGGCAGAGTGTGACTGTACAAAGTTACATAGATATTAAGTAGAGGCGCCAGGAAAAGTTTGATCACGAGCACAGTTCATTTTCTTCTCTAGGCATAAATAATAATAGTGTTAATGAAAGTAATAAATTATCAGGCTAAGTATTTCTGTTTCTTTCCATATATCCAGAGAGGAGGGGAATCCCATTTTTGCTCAAAAAGGGAACGACAGCTTTCTTTCCAACCTTACTTAGTCTCTAGCATTGAGGAGGAGCAGCAAATGAGAATGGTGTGACCTACATCTACTGACCACATTTAATTGTGGGTGAGGTCACTTCTCTCCTGCACCACCAAGAAAGATTGCCCAGATTTCTTGTACTTCTAGGTTTCCTGTGTCCACTTTCTCTCCTCAAGTGTTTTAGCCTGTGACCCAATGTGTGAGTCATATCAGGCCAGAAATATCTAGATTCAATCTGGTGAGGGAAGGGGACTAGAACATCCTATTTCAATCTCAGGACAAAATCACATCCTCAATGCTGTTTGCAATGTGCTTTATTTTGGGGAGTTATTGTGCACTTGTGTCACCCTCAGAAAAGTGAATATTTTGATTCCTATTTGGCCTGTATCTATTTTCTCTGTTGGATATAGCCTTGAAAGCAGGGGGGGGGGGTGAAACTTTTAACTTATTGTTGAACTGGCCAAGAGCTGATGCAAATATGTACTAAAGATGGCATTTGGAGAATAAAGACCCTTGCAGAGAAAAGGAGATGTTTGGAGAAGTAGATGTGATTAGATCTAAGGAATGCATGGCAACCACTGTGCTATTTCCTAAATATCCCTGCTTTTCCTTCCAGGTACATGATTGCATTGTGCATCCCTGTCCCTTGAAATTACATGTATGTGTGACTTGATTTAGCCTGTGAAATATGTCGCTTTAGATTGGAAGTTTTAAAAGCCAGGGTATGACTTATCAGTTTTCCTTCTTTCCGCCTCAGTAATTGCCAAAGGCCAGAGATCGGCCCTCCCTTACCCAGGGCCCTTGAATGCAGAAGACGTAGATCAAAGACCCTCTTCTTGTGCTGCACATGTGATATGAATGAGAAAGCAACGCTTGCGGTGAAACTGCTGAGACTTAGAAGCTGTTTATTACTGCAATGTAGTTATCTATCCCCTGATGGGTACAGGGCAGGCGCTCCCTGGGGTCCTTGGCATTTGGCTGATGTGGATTCCAGCACCTCAAATTGAGGCCGCAATTGGCACTGCAAGCCAAAGCTGCAATGCATGGGATTCCATCATGCCAGAAGCAGCCACGTTCCATGTGGGCATAGAAAACCACAGTGTGAGGTTTGGGCTTGGGATGTGAGGACTCGGCATTGACAGAAGGTACAGACTCACCTGCCTCAGGTACAGTTTTTCTGAGACTTGTGTAAAGCTGTAGAATTCAGGGCCAGGACAGACTCTCTAGTGGACCAACCTGGAATCCACATGCCTTGGTCACAGGCCCCTCAAGCCACCTCGTTGCTCATGCTCTCAAAGGGGCTCTGGGTTGTTCTCTGAATAACATCTGCACATCCTTGGGATTTCAGACACCTGAAATGTAGTTCAACCCCAGAGAGATGGTAGATTTTAATCCATGAATGGATGACCAGAGATACGAGAATCCTGGTCATACAAGGTTTATGTCATTTTTCTAGGTTGAGGTACCAAAACACTAGATAGAATACAAATCCAATGCCTAAGAAGGGAGTTTAAAAATTATAGTTTTAGACGGGGCAACTGGGGAATCCCTGCTGAAAGACTGAGATGGCTTTTGCACAGAGTTAAAGAAAGTTTGCTGTAATTTAAGAGGGGAAGATGAGAAATAACCCCAGGAAAGCGATTCAAGTATTTAAAGGCAAATTTCAAGATGGCACAGTTATCGTAAGTAGAAAAGTAGTGGCATGAGATTTGGAGACTTGTCACAAAACATGTAGGATTGGGGTTTGAAGGGGAGCCAAGGGAGGCAGGCAGGAAGATCCTGAGGGTAAGCCCGAGGAGAACGGTGACTGTTTCTTGTTCTTCATTATATCCCAGCATCTATAACAGTTCTTAGCACATAAAGTAGGTTCTTCATAGGCATTCATTGAAGGAATGGCTGTTGAGAAGATACATCCTGATGGATTTTCTCTTCTCAGAGTGATAAAGATAGGCAGGATATGTTTGGATAAAGGATACTGTTGCCCCTAATTCTTTGTTTTCTCTCTTGCTATGGGGAACCATGAGTGGCAAATACAGGAGAAGGTTGGGACCACAAATGCCTGGAAAAGAAAATGGAAGAGGAAAGACGGCACCAGATCCAGTAAACAACACTAGCCCTATGCCTAGTAGAGAAGGAGGGGGGCTCATTTAAGAGGCAGATTTTACATTTGAAAACTTAACTTGTGAGAAGTTGGGGAAAAGAGAGGGAAATGGAATGCCAGAGGGCTATCTCCATTCCTTAGGAAAGGAGGTGACAGAGAGAAAAACTCAGAAGATGAAGAAAGGCAAAGTTTTGGAAAGGAACTTATGGCATGAAGAGATTGACTTTTCACCAGGAGTATAAACAGTAGCTTCAGTTCCTGCTGCTGAGTCAAAAATGAGGGAGAAGGGCAGAACCCTATTAAACAGGATTCACGGGCCATGTCAGGAGGCAGGAGCAGCACCTATGGGCAACAGGCCAGGAATACCCAAGGATTTAGGTGGCAATCAGACAGGAGTGAAACTGCTGGGGATTGACTCATGCCCCCTACAAGAGGTATGTTTGAGTCCTAACATCTGATCCCAATTGCACCTAGAACCTTTGAGGATGTTATTTTGCTGAGGCCAAACTAAATGTAATATGGCTGAAGTCCTTATAAGAAAGGAAATTGGACATGGAAATGGGAACTAGAAGAGGAGACAAGGAAGAAATGGATCACATGTGATGGAGAATTGCTGGGGATCCACCACCAGAGCGCTACGGAATTTGGAGAAATCATTGTCTTGCTAACATCTTCTTGCCTCCAATATTGTGAGCCAAGAAATTTGTTTTTTAAATCAACCAGTGTGTGGTGTTTGTCATAGCAGCCCTGGTAAACCAAAACAGCCTGGGGAAGGAGTCGTAATCCATGCATTTGGTTTAGTAAATTCCTGATCACAGGAGGGAAGGCAAAGGGGAGATGCCTCACGTGAAACGGCCCAGGGGTGCAGGGACATAAGGCCCAAAGGGGAAATGGGAGTTAGGAGGCTTTATACAATGGGTGTATATGAAGGAGGAGATGGAACCCTAAGTGAGGCCTGGAAGCAGGGGTGCTGCACCTTGGAAGACGCTGGACTTGGCGGTTATTCCAGCGAGTCTGAAACCCAGAATATTTTCTTTCTATGTCTCACATTTGTTCTCTACATTGCCTTCTCTCAGACATCACCCAGCATCTGCTACACCCCCTGGCTGGCAACAGAAACATGGGTCCTGAGAACATAATGTTGCTTGGGCTAAATTTGGTGGGTGTGGGATTGGGGTGAGTGCTGTTATTCTCGTGTGCCCTATTGACTTTATATTCTCAGGAACAACAGAGCCCCCGAGAGACTTGGCATTGGATACATCTGACCTCCTTGGATCTCCAGGAGCCGCACCCGTTCCGGGTAGACAATTCAGGGAGCAGCTGCTCCTGGGGGAGACACTCAGACTCCATCTGGGGAGCTCCCCCGGCTGGGACTCGGTGGAATGCAAATCTGGGGAGGGAAGGTCTTTAGTTTCTTCGGGTTTTAATTTGCAAAAGGAAGGAACTCTAGGTTTGAACTTTGATTTTTCTTGTAGGATTTAATAATGGAAAAGAGTCCATAAAGCTCAAAATCAGGGTCTTTTAAAGTGGTTGATCTTGTGCTGCGTTGGTATATTTATGCTGTCACGTGGTGCTCATGGTACCACTTCCTCTGGGGAGCTATATCGGACAGAGTGACTTGTAATTTGAGATGGGAAATACAATCAGGGTGAATTTTTGGCCTAGGGTGCTCCGTTCTGACCATTTCAGAGGCTTCCAGGAATAACAGCTGAACTGCCCATCCCACAGGCCCTCGGTAGAAAGGAGAGCAATTGGGGGGGGCAGGGCTCCCCTTCTGGTCCCCTCCCTGCAGAGACAGGCATACCCCAGCCAGCCATAGCCTTGGCTGTTTAGCCCAGTTGGGTAAGTGCACAAACCTGGGTGGCGTAGGCAGAATCCTTCTCCCACCTACCTCCTGATACCACAGGCCTCCACTTCCCTGCCGTCTGCTAAATCAGTCCTCATAAGGACCACAGAATCGCTAACATTCAGATGGCCACTTGTTGGCCTAGAAGTGGAGTGGGAAAGTCAAGGGTTCCACTCACAGATGACAAGCTAACCTATAACAGGGACAGGGTTTGGTGAGCAGCTGCTGTATCTGTGCAAAGACAAATACACTCCTTTTGCCTTACAAGGATGCTTGGCATGTGGAGCTGGGGCTAGACCCAAGTTTGCATTTGCTGTCTCAGTGGGTGCTTTTGTGCAGTGCACAGACTGCGCAGCCATACAAAGCCACCCTTCAAACTCTTTCCTGCTCTTTCACTAGCCAACCACCAGTCACCAGAGGGGCCTGTGTCTGAAAGCCTCCACTCAGCAGGGACGCGCTAGGCAAAGCCTGCTTCTGAGAGGCCCAGCCACCTGACCTCTGCTCTCCCTTTCCAGCTTTCCAGGGCCTGTGGTCTTCAAAAGGGAGAAGCATGGTGAAGGAACGAGTCCTCTTTAGTTCAGCTTGAGCAGGGCGCTCTTGTGCCTTGGGGACCATTGGGCACCCGTGTAACCCATGAGAATAACTGATTCTCAGGTCCCTTCCTAGCTAGCATCTATTGCATTGTCCCCTGTCCACCAGAACCCTAAGGGGCAGGAGGGGTGAGAGGAAGAATGGGTCTGACTCATACAAATACCTAATAATAGTGAAAATAATAATAGCTTATATGACAACATGGAGTTTTAACCAGAATTGTTGCTCCAATGGTCAGGCCAAGCCAATTCCACAAAGATGATCACCTGTGATATGACCCTATTAGTTTCCTAGGGCTGCCCTGACAAAGTTCCACAAACTGGGCACCTTAAAATGGCAGAAATTTGCCATCTCACAGTTCTAGAGGCCAGAAGTCCAAAGTCCACGTGTGACAGGGTCATGCACCTCCTGAAACCTGTAGGGGAGAGTCCTTCTTTCTTCTGCTGGCTTCTGGTGTTTGCCAGCAATCCCTGGTGTTCCTTGGTGTAGCTGCCCACTCCAATCTCTGCTCCCTGTTCATATGGCCTTTTCCCCTGTGTCAGTGCATCTGCATCTCTTCTCTGCTTCTAGGGGCACTGGTCATACTGGGCTAGGGCCCACACTAATTCAGGATGAACATCTCGGCTTGATGACATCTGCAAAGATCCTATTTCCAAATGCCATCACATTCTCAGGTACTGCGAACTAGAACTACTGTGTCTTTGGAAGGGACATGAGTCAACCTAATATAATGACCAAGAAGTGAAGTGAACAAAAGAATATACTGAACATGAGCAAGCCCAGCCCCTACGCAGAGGAATAAAAACACACCTGATATAACTCCATACATAAGCTGTTGGAGCTGTGTGGTGAGGTGCCATCACCATTTCCACATCCTACAAGGAGCTTAGGAAAACCAGCCCCGACTCATTCTCTTCCAGCTTCTGTCTGTTCACATTCTGGGTTCCTGTGGTCCAGGGCTGCCTACACTGGTCAGTCCACTTTTTCGTCAGTACCAAATCTTTGGTCTCTGTCTCTGCAAATCCTCAATGTCTATTGCAAGCATTGCCGCTGAAAAGGCTCTCCAGGCCTCCCTTGAGCTTTGCTTGAGTCTGACTGTCTGGCTTTGATTTAATTCAGGAATGGCTGCTGAGGTTGCAGCTTTTCGTTTTTCTCCAACCTGAATGCCTCAGTGCTAGGGTTTGCCTGGGACGGAGCGGTTTCCTGGGACCTGAACTTTCAGCGCTGAAACTGAGAATGCCCTGGGCAGACCGGAGGAGTTGGTCATCCTGTCTAGTGCCCCGACTTCTTTTTTTCCCTGATGGCTGTGTTCTCCCTGCCCTGCTGAGAGTTCTCTGCTTCTTCTACTGCCACCCCTTTTGACCTTCACGCCTTTCCCTCGCACCTGTAACCGAGGCTGTAAAATTCTGCGACTCTGAGCTTGCCTGGCAATAATGGGTGTGTGAGCTTCAGTTATCATAGATAATTAAACTGAGCTCTTCTTTTCCTGTGTGTCTGGTGTCTGTGAGTACACAGGCCTAGCAGACACAGGCACTCCCTATTATCTGCAGGGATTTCTGCCTGAAAGGCTGATGCAGTTGTGTCCTGGCTCTCACTTTAGCCTCCAGCCCCATCCGACAGGTTTCGCTGTGCATCTCTGTGTTCAAATAGCATCTCTGCTTCTTCTATAGAAAACTGGCATTCTTCTCTCATTTCAGCCTTATTCTGTGCCAAATATTCTCAGATCAGTCAGGGAATTGTGTCCCTTTCCTCAGTTTTTCTTGTTTTTATGGTCTTTACCCGGCACCATAAAAATCCCTAGGATGTTTTGGTTATTATTATTATTTTTTGGTTAAGATTCTGGTCTGTTGCCATGGTGCCTACAGCCAAATGGAGCCATCCAGCAGTAGCCACGTGACTCCAAAAGGTTGCCAAAATGCAATTTATGAGCTCTGCTGGGAGAGTCACGTGGCAGATTCATGCACATGGGTCTGGCAGAGGTGCATAATATGCTGCCTTCTACCATCAGCTCTGGGGCAGAGGTAATCTGTTTGCAATTTCAAACTCATTATTTCTTTATTTGCATTCAGTATCACAAAGCCAATCATGAGAAACATTTTTAAAGCATCATTACTATAAAATTTGTTAAACTGAGTGTAAACATTTTATCAGCAATATGTTCTGGGAAGATTTTTTTTTTTCCCTCTTTCTTTTTTTTTTATTGTCTTTAACTGAAACATCATTTCACAGCTGCCTGGCTCCTAGGTTGGGTCACAAGTTAATAATGTCGTACCTTGGAATGAAATTGGGCTGTTTTTAGCTGTCTTGTAGTGAATTAGGCCACAGTGAGTTTTTCCCTCCTCATGGCTGCAGCAGTAAGCAGTGCATCATCATTATGAAGCTTTCTTTCTCACTTCATCTTGTAGCATCAAGTGTAATCAGAGGGCCAGAAGGACCCGTGTTGCTTGGAAGGAGATTTCAGGCACAGAATCATGTGGTTTACTGGTCTCAGGGGAGCACTCGTGCTTCTTACACAAGGGAAATTGTTCGGCATAAACATTATCCAAACAGCAAGGATGCTCTTGAGAAAGACCTTTCAAAGGGCAGAGACAGATTCCTGTTTGGCTGACAGCCTCCCAGCACTAAAATGGCTTTGACTTTTGACTTATTCAGAGGTTGGAAATTTTTAAGATTAGAGTTACAGGTTTAGGATTCAAGATCGTGTTTGCTTTTTTCCAGGCATGTGGTTTGCAAATGGAATAGAGATCACCCCTAAAGGAGCAGGGGCAACTTGTGTTCAGAACAATTAAGTTATTTCCAGATAAGCATGATTCATGGGGAGCAGCCAGCTGTTCATTAGATACACCTGGGTTTGAATCCTGGCTGCATCTGTGTGACCTTACACAAGTTACTCAGCCTCTCTGCTTCATTCTCCTTCTCTCCGAGGTGGAGACAATTGTGCTTACCTTAGAGAGTCATTGTAAAGAGTGAAGAGTGGACCATTTGAAAAGTTCAGTAGAGGCTACTTATTAGTATCATAACTATCTCAGATGTTTCCAAAGTTCCCCCGTGGGGAGGTGCACGGAGTGTCTCTGTGGAGACCAGTGTGTGGTAGGACTGAAGGAACAGGGCTGGAGGACCAGCTGGGATCCAATATTGAGGAGAGAGCTGCCTCATCTCATCTAGTTCACCCAACAGCCACAGGAGTATCAGTTGCTTCTATGTGTGTATAAACATTCCACACGAGCTTTCCTGAGTGCATGTGCTCCTTTCTCCAGCTCTGGGAGCAGGACAGAACTGATTAATTGCACTGAGGAGAGATCCCTTTGGGGAACAGGACAGAGTTTTATCCTTCGTTTAGGAAGAGTTGCAGCCAGAGGATAGCTCTTCACTCTTGCCCGCAGTTTGATGATGGGCCCTTAGGGAGTGTGTCCTTTATACTCACGACCTTCCTGGGGCACAGAAATGGAGCACTGGCATCTCTGCTGCCCACGGGTGGGTGCGAGGTGGCTAAGGGATACAGAGGCTCCAGCCCTCCGTGGAGACTGACCACACTCCAGGTAAGTTCCACATCCTCCAGGCCTTCCCCTCTCCCCCTGGGAAGGCAGTTAAGACTCACATGGATAGAAACAAATAGTTACTGCTTCAGGGTGTGTGCTTGGGTCCTGGGTTGGCTCACAGATAAAATGAATCCTTCCTTTTAAATGCTGAGTTTCTGCCCCTAGGATGCCAGTTGCAATGCTGTTTCCCAGCCAGCAGAATTCCTGAGACTTGCCTATAATTTGCCATTTGTGCAAACTGCATGGAGACCATGGTCCCTGACATCAAAAAGTTCATCACCTTGTGGGGACACCTGCATGTGGATGTGTGATTACCATTCAGTGTGGAGCCTGAGGACAGCTCTGATAGAGGGCATTTCATATTAGGATGGGAATTGAAAGAGATCCTCAGAATCAGAGAGCCTCTTGCAAGACAGGGTTCCTGAAGGATGAGTAGGAGTTTTCTAAGCTGAAGAGAAAGTGAAGATGTCATGACAGGAAAGCAGTATATGCAGATTTAAGGGGATAGGAGAAAGCAGGGTGCATTTGAGTAACTGAAATGCATTTTGCTATGGTTGAAGGATAGTGCTTGTGGGATTTGGAGTGGTAAAATAGCAAGATATATACTGGAGAGGAAAGCGAGGACACATAAAGGAGCTTGTAGTTGATTCTGAAGGCCACAGGGGATCCACTGAAGGATTGTATGGGAAGGAATGGCCAGTCGGATTAACAACAGAGGAAGTTCACTCTGCCATGTGGAGGGTGGGTCTAGGCGAAGCATGGCTGGGCCTCGATTAAGGAAATGGCGGTGAGTGGTGGATAGTGGAAGCATATGGATAGGCCAAGGAAGATGACAGAATCAAAGACAAGGCCCAGGGTTTCTAGACTAGGCCACTGGGAGGGTGGTGGTAGGATTCTCATTTGAATTTTCTTTTTAAGTTCATAATTCTCTGGTAAAACGCTCTATCTTTTAATCTATTTTCTTGATTTAAAAAAAAATCTAGTTATTTTAAATTACAGGTCTGATAACCCCAATATCTGGACCACATATGGATCTATTTAGATTGGTTTTATTTTTCTCTTGGGTGATTTGGTCTTGTTTCCCGGAATGCTTGGCAAATTTTGATGGAATTCTGGATAGAATGTGTTTTAAAAGTTGTAGAATATACAAAAAACTGCTACAGCTCAACCACAGAAAGACAGAAGAAAAACAATAAAAAATGGGCAAAGGATTTGATTAGACATTTTTGCAGAAGAGGTATAAAAAATGGCCAATGAGTACATGAAACGATGCTCAACATCGGTGGTCATCAGGGAAATGCAAATCAGAACCATACTTCTCCCTACTAGGATGGCTATTAGTTCAAACAAAAACAAACCAGAAAATAATAAGTGTTGGTGAGGACACAGGGAAATTGGAATTCTGGTACATTGTTGGCAGGAATATAAAATGATGCAGTTTCTGTGGAAAAGAGGTTCGGTGGTTCCTCAGAAAATTGAACGTAGAGTTACCATATGACCCAACAATCCCACTTCTAGCTGTATACCCCCGAAGAACCGAAAGCAGAGACTTGAGCAGATATTTGCACATCAATGTTTATAGCAGCGTTATTCACAGCAACCAAACCTGGAAGCAGCCTGTGTCCATCACCACACGAATGCATAGACAAAATGTAGTCTATCCATATAGTGGAATATTATTCAGCCATAAAAAGGAATTAACTTCTGATACATGCTACAGCATGGATGAGCCTTGAGGACATCATGTCGGGTGAAATTATCCAGACGTAAAAGGATACATGAAATATCTAGAATAAGCAAATTGATAGAGACAAAAAGTAAATTATAGGTTACTAGGGGCTGGCATAGGAGGGGAAATGGGGAGTTATTACATACTAGGTGCAGGGCTTCTGTTTGCAGTGATGAAAAATGCTGGTAATGAATGGAGGTGATGGTAACACAACTTGGTGAATATAATTAATCCTACTAAAGTGTGTGCTTGAAAGTGATTAAACTGGGAAAATTTGAGTTATATCTATGTAACCACAATAAAAGCTAGAAAAAAAAAGTTATAGAAGCTTTGGATAATGTTTTCTTCCTCAAGAGGGGAATACAGTTTCTTCTTGCAGGCCGACAAGACGTGGGGAAATCACCTTGACTCAGTGGAGGGTCTTTATTTCTGGTTTAACCTTACTTCTGAGACGCAGCCCTTCTGGAGTCACACTGAAAATCCTGGGCGTTTATTGGAATTACTCAAGGCAGGCCCCAAACTCTAATTTTTGTCTCCCTAGACTGTGAAGTTAAAAATATTATGCTTAAAATTTTACCCTCTTGGCAATGTCTTTCTGTTTAGCGTCACTGTGTCTCACGTGGCATAAATCTTTGAAGTCATAAAATGACTCAAGGAGAATTTGCAAGTGGCATATCAGCTTTACACCTCTAGGATTCCTTTTTCTCCAGGACTGTGGGCCTCAAATCCTGGTGTGTTAGAAGCCTGAGCTCCAATTTGTACCTGGCCAGCTCAGTAAGACTGCAGCAAGCGCTAGACTGCTGCTTCCTCTCTGACTTTTATGATCCATGCCAGGAATTGACCAATGGCTCAAAGAGAAAGTGCCATGGTGAATGCAGGGTTTACCCCAAAACATCCTCCTTTCTGGGATTTTGGCCCCTCAAGTCTTGGCTGCCTTGGTTATTCTCTGATGCCATCAAACAACAGTTTTGGGAATGTTATCCAGCTCTTCTAGCTTTTTCTTAATCAGAGAGTTAGTCTGATAACATCTACTCTGTCAAAACTGAAAGGGGAAGTGCTGACTTAATATTAACATATTTCTTAAATGTGTGTCAACATAAAACTAGATTCAAATTTGTGTATTTATAATCTATGCAAACAAAAAGCCAAAGTTAGATTCAAACAAAACCAAAATGCTTAAATTATCATTAATTTAATATGACGAATGATGGGTTTAGGTGTGTGGCTCTCTCCTCACTTCAGGTTCTTGTGTGATGAGTCAGTTCTCCTATCTCTTTTCTCTATTCCAGCAACTAAAGAATTTAAACTTTAAATCACAAACTGTGCTGTGGCACTATTTTGGCTTTCCTTTGTATAAACATTATATTATGCATAGGATTCAAGTGCATTCTTTTGTCTTCGGCTCTGAGCACGTTGCCCAATGCGCAGTGGCACCAACACAATGAAATAAATGAATGCAAACGGGGCACTGAAATGGCACAGTGGTCCTTGTGTCTGGGTGTCATCCTGATATTTCACAACATATTTCTGCAAATGTTCTTAGACCATCATGGTCTTTGGGGAGAAAGCATTGCCTGTTGGTGCCTTGATTTGGACGTTCTCATGGCCTCAGAATTGTGAACTTATAAATTAATAAATCCTCATTGTAAAAGCCAACCTATTTCCGGTATGTGGCATTTTGGCAACTTCAGCAAACTCCAACAGGGACTCCAAGGGGAAAGAGGAACCCTGGAAGGGGTTTGCAACCCAGGGAGGGGCACAAGGCCAAGGAGACCCTTTGGGACGGATCCATGCAGGAATGCGACAGGGCAGGACATCCTGGAAGCAGAGTGAGTAAGGTGAGCCAGGGCAGCTGGAGGAGAAAGGCCAGGGGAAAAGCAAGGAGGGTTCGAGCAGAAATGGTCCAATAATTAGGGGAAGGGACAAATGCAGGAGGGCAGGTTATTTCCTTCATCTGGCTTGGAAGTAAAATGCTAAAACCAAGGCAGATGGAAGCTGTTGTGAAAGTCTGGGAACAGAGGCCAGGCAAAGTCTTGGCTTTGTTTTCATTACTGTTTCTCACCAGAGAGTTATAAAACTTAACCAAAGGATAAAATCTAAGCAGGTAAAAAACACCCGAGGCCTAAATCTCACAATAGTGTTTGCAGTGTAAGAAAATAGCTAATAGCACCTGTGGTATGACAGACCCTTATGCAAATTTGTTATCTTTGTTAAGTTCCCTGTTTACAATAAGGAAGCTGAAAGGGGCTGTCACCTGAACAAGGGCATAGGTTATTGATTCTCAAGTGGGACAGACCCCAAGCCATGCACGGAAGACCCCCAACCTCAGGCCCGTCTCCTCCCTGGACCCCTGGATGAAATGCACTGGTGTGGCCCTCCTGTCCCACCGTCTGAAATGGGAAGGAGACCCAGCACTGATCAGCCAGAATTGCCCCTGATATGTGTGTGGTGTGGGGGCTGCGAGGGAATGGGGGAGAGGCAACTGTAGGATTTGTGTGTCTGTCCCAGTATCTAGCCTAGAGCTAGGAACGTAGTGAGTGTTCAAGGCACCCTTGCTGAGAGCCAGAGAGAGAGGGAAAGCAAGAGAGAGGGGAGGAGAGGAGAGAGTGAGAGGAAGGAAGAAAAAGGAGCCATCGCTAAAATTGCTGACAATTACACATGCTGTGTTTTCCTTTAGACTTTCCCATATGTTAACTCATTTAATCCCCCTCTCATCCTTGTGTGGTAGATGTCATTATCATCGCTATGACTATTATTAATTATTATTACTACTATCTCCATTTCAGGGACCGAGAAACAGAGGCACAGAGAAGTCGAGCGACTTGCTTATGGTCTAGAGTTGCCGATAAAATTCAGGTTGCCCAGTTAAATTTGAATTTCAGGTAAACAACAAATAGTTCTTAGTGTATCTCTGTGCTGATTTGAAAGGAAGCATGCCCCCTAAGAAAAGCCATATTTTAATATAAATCCCATTTCATAAAGGTAGAATAATCTCTATTCAATACTGTATGTTTGAAATTGTAATGAGATCATCTCCCTGGATGATGTGATTTAGTCAAGAATGGTTGTTAAACTGGATTAGGAGATGACATGTCTCCACCCATTTGAGTGGGTTTTGATTAGTTTCTGAAGTCCTATAAAAGAGGAAATATTTTGGAGAATAAGAGACTCAGAGAGAGCAGAGAATGCTGCAGCACCATGAAGCAGAGAGTCCACCAGCCAGCAACCTTTGGAGATGAAGAAGGAAAACGCCTCCAGGGGAGCTTCATGAAACCAGAAGCCAGGAGAGAAAGCTAGCAGATGATGCTGTGTTCGCCATGTGCCTCCGCACTTGAGAGAGAAACCCTGAACTTCATCAGCCTTCTTGAACCAAGGTATCTTTCCCTGGATGCCTTAGATTGGACATTTCTATAGACTTGTTTTAATTGGGACATTTTCTCGGCCTTAGAACTGTAAACTAGCAACTCATTAAATTCCCGTTTTAAAAAGCCGTTCCGTTTTTGGTATATTGCATTCCGGCAGCTAGCAAACTAGAACAATCTCCTAAATATTTCATGGGATTATTTATACTGAAAAATTATTTGTTTTTATCTGAAATTCAGACTTAACTGAGCATTGTATATTTTTATTTGCTAAAAGCAGCAACCCTCCTGAGATCACAGACCTAAAAAGTGACAGAGCAAGAGTTAAAAGCCAGCCCCCCCCACCACTCTTACCACTGAAGTGTGCATTTCAGATGCGCAGTTTCCTTTTCAGAGATGTAACTTTAACTGCTTAACTCTTCCTATGGTTCTTGGTCTGTTTAGGTGTTCTGTTTCTTTGTGAGTCGATTTGGCAATTTATTTTTCCTTAGAAAACCATCCGTTGCACCTGGATTTTTCAAAGGGTTAGTATACTACACTGTCTTAAAATTGTTACATCTTCTCAGTGTTTGTAATTTTGTCTTCAGATGAAATTTACTGTCTTTTCTCTTGTCACAGGCATGGTCTTTTTATTGTTTAAATTTTTTTTCCCAAAACAACTTTTTTATTTTATTATTTATGGCTACAGGGTTTTCTTTTCCTTATTTCTATATTATCAGATTTTATTTGTGTTATTTCCCACTATCTTATTTAGGCTTATTCTGTACTTTTTCTATGTTCTTGAATTGGAAGCTTAGCTCCTTATTTTAGATCTTCCTTGTTGTCAATAAACAAAATTAAACTACAAGTTTTCTAGTAAATATCACTTTGGCTGATTCCCATGGATGTTAATAAATTATACTTTCAGTTCTCCCCTAAGTAAAATTCTAGTTTTTATTTTTTCTTTAATTCACAGATAATTTAGAAGGGACTTTCCAAATTTCCAAGTGGATAAGTTTTCATTATTTATTTATTTGTTTATTTTTGAATTAACTTTTTTCTTGATATTTTCTAGTTTTATTGTGTGATTTCTATTTGCTTTAGAAATAAATTGTTTTCCTTGTCCCCTAATTTATGGTCAAAATTCAAGGGATATGTATATTCTACTTGTTGAATAAACAGTTGTGTAGGTGCATATATTAAGTCAAATGTATTAATTAATATTCAAGTCTTCTATAGTTTTACTTCATATTTATCTGCTTGAGCTGACAATTTTGGGGAAAATTAAGCTGTGTTTTAGTCTGCTGAAGTGGCCAGAATGCAACACACCAGAGATACTGGCTTTTAATAAAAGGGGATTTATTTAGTTAAAAACTTGGAGTTCTTTAGATGAAAGGCAGCTAGCTTTTATCTGAGTCTCTCTGCCACGTGGAAAGGCATAGGGTGATCTCTGCTGGCCTTCTCTCTAGGCCTCTGGGTTCCAACAACTTTCCCCGGGGTGATTCCTTTCTGCATCTCCAAAGGCCTGGACTGAGCTGCGAGTGCTGAGATGAGGTACGCTGAGCTGCTTGGGCTCTGTGTTGTGCTCTCATCTGATCTCTCTCTTTCGAGCCTCCAGCTAATTAAGTTTAACCTCCTCATTATGGAAGGCACGCTGCTTAGCCGACTGCAGGTGTAACCAGCCATAGATGACTGTCACCTGCTCTTGATTCAAATCCAAAGCAACAGAATGAGGCACCATCACCTGGTCAGCTGACGCCTGAACCTAACCACTACACGGCACATTCGAGTTTCTCAGTATGATTGGTGCCTTGCCTGTCTTTTGTATTTCTAGCAATTACTGCTTTATATGTTTTGAAGTTATGTTATCAGTACATTAAAGCCTTTTGACTATTAGAATATCCATGTGGACTTTACCTTTTATCATTAAAAAATGTTTGTATTGTTTTTCAACATTTTTAGTCTCAAAATCCACTTTATATGATATTAACTTTGCCAAGCCAACAAAATATTGTTTACATGTTTCCCATCTCCCTTTTCTGACTTTCTTTGTTATTTTTACAAATCTGTATAAAACGTATCATTGGAGTTTGCTTTTTCACCCAATCTTAGTCTTTTTTTAAAAACAGTTTTATCGAGGCATAATTGGTGTACAATAAACTGCACATACTTAATGTTTTTAAAGAATGCTTCATGATTTTTCCATCATTGCTTTCAATAGGGACATTAAATATAAACACAATAATTGAAAGAGAAGATATGTTTGGACTTATTTTATCGTAGTTTGTGTTTTCTATACTGTTATAAATTATTACCGTGTTTTCCCTCATCAATTTTTACTGCACTGATGGAGTTTTTATTTTTAATAACTATTTTATCCCCTGGTGATTTGGAAAATTTTCCAGATGTTTCTATTTTTTTGTGGGTAGATATGTTTTGAAGAGTATATTTAAGTCTGTATTTCTGTATCAATACACTAAACTTAATAATTGAATTTCCTACATCCCCAAAGGAGACTTTCTAGTATAATTTTCATCCGATTCAATCACAGCCATATTCCCCACACCAAAGGGAAGCTGTTCATGAGCTTTTACTTTTCCATTCCCAATAATTCCTGGGTTTTGTTGGAATCCTTGGGAAGATTGGTTGCCAGCTTTAAAATGTGTTTTTTGGTTTTTTTTTTTACAGAATGCGCTCTGTTGAAAAAAATGTTTCCCTTAAAGTGTAGTTGGCAATTGCTTGGCAATCATCTAGTGCCATAGATGGCCGACGTGCTCAGTCCTGAGTGCTGTCCTCGCCCTCACTTCTCGGTGGTGACCCTGGCCCCTGACTCACCGACCCCCACGTCCCCCTCTTGCCATCATCCTGGGGCTTTCCGCAGCCAGCAAATATCCAGCCAATATCCTGATCTGGGAGTCCCATGCCCTCCTCCGCTCGGGGGCTGGTTTCTCAGCTGGCGCCTCAGCTGCCCACACCCGTGCCCACTGCCCAGCCCTTTCCTTCATCAAGCCGTGGAGCCCTGTCTGCATCGTGGTATCACAGCTCCATCCCTGCGCTGCACCGCACCCAGCCCTGAGTTGCTCCGACTTACTCTCCCCACTCCTTACTCTCTGCTGCCCTCCCTGACCTCCTCCCCCTCATTCACTTGGGTTCCTCTGTCGAACTCTGAAGACCTCCCTTGCAGAGCCTTTTAACTCACTTGTTTCTCTCTCCCGCTTGAGTACCTGAGTGGAAAACTCTGCGCTGCTTAAAACCAGCTTTCCACTTATTATTCATGCCCAGACAGCTGAACGCTGCTGGGGAAAACCCGCCTCCACGTAGCTGGATCCACCTCTCGGTTCTGGCCACGCCGCTCAGACAGGCATTTGGCTGTCCCTGCAGCACTGCTGCGCTGCTCCAGGAAATCCACTTCCCCACGTCCAGAAATGACTGTTTCACCCCATCTCTCCTCTCCACTCTCAGCTCTTAACACTTTCACATACTTCTGGAGAAATTACACTCTGCCTTCCTCTGTCTGCCGTGTTTTGCCTTTCCTCTGGGCACAGTGGAAGATGCATCTTCAACTCTCCTCTGAGAGTGAGCCCTCCTCCACCAGGCTTCTGGGCCCCAGCGCCTCTCAGCGTCATCACTCCTGCAATTGGCTCCAATCTCTCCAACATCATCAATTGTGCCCTCTCTGCTGGATCATTCCTATCCACATACCAATGTGCCTTTAGTGCTACCCATGTTGAGAAGTAAACCTCTTGCTTGACCCAGGGACCTTGCCAGCTACAGCTCCATTTATGCTACTATTCACAGCAAAATTCCTTGAAAAAATTATCTATGATTATTCTCTTTACCTCCTCACTTCTGAATCTACCCTCAGTGTGCTCCAAACAGGCGTTTGTTCTCTCCTCATTTACTGAAGCTTTTATTAAGGTCTAAAGTTCCTAGTATCACATCAAAACCATTAGCCAACTTGGTCGTCATTTTACTTGACTTCTCACCAGCACTTGATGTAGTCGGCTATTCCCTCCTTCTTGAGAACATTTCTCCTCCAAGTTCCTGGGACTCTGTACTTTCTGGGCTTTTCTCCTACTTCAAATTACTATTCCATCTCCGTCTCCTGTGCTGATTCCACATCACCTACCAGAACTTTAAATGCTGTGACGTCCTTGGGCTCTGCCCTCTGTGCATGCGTCTCTAGCAGCACGCTCTCTAAGAGATCCTACCCTCTCACAGCCTTCAAACACACACATATATATGCTGATGAGTCTCCCTTTTTTCTCCAGCCTCTCTTTAAAACTCCATGTTCATATATCTGGTAGATCCCCTTGCATGTCCAATAGCCCCTAAAATTTGACAGGACCAAACAGAAACCTGGATTTCCCATCACTCAATTTGCTCCCTATTACAATTGCCAGCATCTCAGTAAATTACCACAAACTCATGAATCACGCCTCTTTCTCACATATCTTATATGCAAAAAAAACACATCAGCACTACCTCCAAAATTGTTCCAACTTCAATCACTACACTGCCTCTCAGTTTCTAAAGGTCCAGTCTAAGCCTCAATAATCTCTCTCCAAGAAAGTTCCCCTCAATTGGTCGTGTCCCACCCTAGATCCTACAGCGTAAGTGTGATCATGTCGGTTCCTTCTGCTCTCCTCCTGCACACACACGGACACCCAGCACTTCCCATTACCCTTGGGGCGAACGTCAAACTCTCCTCTAGGGACCCGAGGCCCTGCCTCCCCACAATGATCAGAGTGAGCCGACAGCTGTGACAAGCCTGTACAGTCAGCACAACGGCTCTGACAGTGCAGGGGCTTGTTTCTTGCACACGCGACAGCACTGAAGTAGGTGAGCAGGTTGCTGAGCTTGTTCTCCCACACAGCCATGCAGGGGCCCAGGTGTCACCTTCAACACGTGACTTTCTTTCAAGGTCATCCTGGGAGTCATCTCCATTCCAACCGGTGGGAAAGAGAAATCGAGCACGAGCAGTGCAAGTGGGTATCTTATGGGGACAATTGACTATCTCTTCAGCTCACGTTGCACTGATTGGAAGTCTCATTGGCTGAATCATGGGGATTGCGGGCTACCTGTGTGTCCTGGAATGAGAGGAGAGCCTGGAGTTCAGGGAGTTGATCCCAGTCTCTGCAAACCTACCTCCTTGTACGTATCTGCTTCTGCTTCTGCTCCTCGCCCAGTTTCCTACACCTAGCCACTGGGCTTTTCTGTCTGAATGAGCTGAACATGCCACGCTTTTTTCCTTCTCAAAGATTGTGCTCCTTCTGCTCAGAATGCTCCCCTTCCATAAGGATGCAAGGCTGTCTCCTTCTTACATTCAAGCCTCAACTCAAATGTCATCTTGACTCTGCCAAAGCAGCCCAGTGAGTCAGTCCCTTTCCTCCATGGGACCCCATTTAATCCTCTACATGTCACTTAGCTTCTGCATGTGTTCTGGAGCGTAAATAAGGGTTAATAAGTATTTTTTTACTCACTCTTCCTCATGCTGCTCCTTATCCTAATCTTTGAATATATCCTCTCACCTTTGGAATTTTGTTCTGATTTATTTATTTTTTATTAGAGTATTCTCTAAAGTAATTTACTTAGAATATGAACTTGGGTGGCATATATTACGAGTTTCCTTATGATGAAAATTCTTTCTCTTCTCATACAAATATTTTATTGGGTAGTGTAAGAGTCTTAGATTATAATGCTTTTCTCTAAAGAAACTCTCTCTCACTCTTTCTCACTGTGTGTGTGTGTGTGTGTGTGTGTGTGTGTCTCCACTCTCTTCTAGTTTCCAGAATTGCAAGTGAAAATCTGTTGCTAATCTGATTCTCTTATCATTGCACCAAACTTTTTTTCTATGTTTGGAAGCTTGTAACCAAATCTCTTTATCTTCAGCGTTCAGGAATTTTATGAGGTGATATCTTTTTTCATTATTTTTGCCTGATACTCTATGTGGCTTTACAATTTGAAAGCATATAATTTTATTCAACTCAGAGTTTTCCTTCTCCTTTTTACCTTGCTGCTTCTCTTACTTCTGTTCATTAATCCTGCTCTGAGACATTTCGCACATTCAGGGCTCCTGGATCTGTCCTTCACATCTCTTATTCTTTCCATTTGTTATTGGTTTTTATGTGCATTTTTGGCTCTTGTGCAGTAAGACAGTTCTACTATTTGATGTTTTAGATTACTAATTCAGTTTCCCGTTGAATCCATTCTGTTTTTCAGCTCTGCAACTGTATTTTTGAACTCAGAAATCACATAATTTAAAATTTTACTCAGGCTCCTTTTTTCCCCTCTCTAATTGCCTAGCTTTAGGCATTTTCTGTGGACTTTCATTGAACATTTCTTCTGTTTCTTCCACCAATGCTTCCTCATTAGGGCGAGATCTGGCTGTTTGTTTGGCTTCTCTTCATGCTACAAAGTCTCTAGACTTGGGCTCGTCCACTCTGCCCCTGTGCTGGGGTCTGTGGCTTACCCCAGCACCTGTTCAGCAGAGTGAGGGGTGTCTCACAGTGGCGGATGGGAGGGCAGGAAGAAGATGGAAACAGGAGCTCTGTAGGTTTCTCTCAAAGCAGGAAGCGTTGAGCGGGTGGGTCGCCGCTCCCTTCTGTCCGTACGGGCACTAGCAGTGCAGTGTCTTGGGCCACCTCAGGCTGCTGGGTGCTCAGATCTCTTCACCACAGGCTTCATCAGAAAGGACCTGCTTCTCCCATCTCTGGGTACTCAGTCCTCTGGGTGACAGAAGCGAGTCCCACAGGATGGAGGTTGCCAGTCTGCTTGGAACCCGGAGCCTCAGATGTGTGTCACTTCCTTTAGGATTTAGCACCAGCCCTCCCTCCTGTCTTCATTATCCGTTTTGCCTTCTTTTCAGGTCATCCCTGAGGGAGTTGGGTGGTGGAGGGTGTTGTAAGGATGAGTTCAGGCTGCCATCTTCTCCGGATTCCTTTTTGACCTTGACCCTAGTATAAATCGCTTGTCCAGGGTGAACCTGTCACCCCAGGCCAACTGCTGGCCTCAGCCACCACTCCATCCTGGGGAGAAGGAGCTCACAGGTGGCTAAGTTCCGGTCAAGAGCAAGGACCCCAAGGGACTGTCCCCTTCTCCCCAGGAGGTGAGGCAGAGTAAAGGGGTAGGGCAGAAATGGAGGCGGGGGAGACAGGCAGCACCCACTCTCTACTCCCGGGTGCGCTGTGGTCACACAGGTCTGAGGAAGCCTCGTGCTCCATGGGCTATTCCAGCAGGAAAGAGAGAGGAAAATGGGGAAGGAATAGGAAATCGTGTTAGCGTGTGGTGCAGGCCTAGAACCACGGGAGTGGGAGGGGCCAAGAGATCCACTCTCTTCCCATACGTGAGATGAGTTGGGGAGCGGCTGTTTTCCAAAGTGCTTTTCTCTGGAGTGGTCATTCGGCCACCGCCTGGGAGCCCCAGCAGGCTCAGCTCAGGGTGGGAGTGGGCTGGAGATTTGGGATCTAAATCTTACCTGTCTCTTTCTCCTAAAGAGAGAGATCTCGCTCTCCTCTCTGGTTGCTTGATAGAAGTGAGGAATGTAATATATTTGGAAAGTAGATTAGAGTTCATCTGGGAGGAATAAATGGATTCTTCTTTAGTGTTTACATGCCCAAGACCTAAGGTGATCTCAGAAGTTTAGCAGAGAAGAAGGTCAAGGCTTCCTTCCAAACGCCAGAGGAAAAAAATTGGAATGCAAAGAACCACATTTGCAGTGAAAGCCAAGGTAGACGCAGATGATCTCCAAGACCAATAAGCAGGCTCAGTGTCAAATGCTCAGGTGTGGCTCCCATGTGCCCAGATATATGTGATGTACTGAGAACACCGAGATGTATAAGATACCCGCTCTCTAGAACCTCCCATTTGGGAAGGGGAGATGGACGGGGGAAAAGCAAGAAAATACCAACAAAACAACATAGAGCAAGTGGAATGATGAAGGGAAGCACAAGGGCTGCGGGAGGCCAGAAGAGAGGGGGGCACCCAACCCACAGGGGTGGGGTTGGCTAGGGAGGTTTCCTTATGGCGATGGCTGGAGCCAGCCTGGGGACGCTAATGGTCTACACTCGGGCTGGAGGAGCCTGTGGTGCCATTGTACGCAAGGAAACGGTGCAGCTGAACAGAATCTGAACCACCTGCCTCCTTTCTGCTCTACTCTTAACCCCTCCCTCCTGTTCTACTTCCCACCCCTGCACAGAGACACCTGGAGGGTCCAGGGCAAGGTCATGGTGACCAGGAGTGGTGGCCAGAGAACAAAAAATGGACCATAATAATCCAAGTGCACGCAGCAGGTCTAGAGGACAAGAGCAGGTCAGGATGGAAAGTGGAGGCGAGGTGTCAGGGTGAGGGCTCAGAGGGGAGCCAGGGAGAGGCAGGAGAGGGTGCGCTGGCATCTGGAGTGAAGCTGAAAGGCCACACTTGCCGTGTGCAGCAGGCCAGCTAGGAAAACAACCAGCAACAAGGGAGCGATGCTGCGGGATGGCTCCAGAAAAACTCCAGGGGAAAGGGAGGAATCAGCTCCAGGTAAGGAAGGATTCCCACACGTCAACTTTTATAAAATTTCTCATACAAAAAACTACCTGATCTATACTTGTCTTTCCAAAAAAGTTTACAAATTCAAGAAAATAATCCCAAACTTAAAAACTTTCACCAATGTCCGTGAGGGCCTGGTCAACAAGTGAGAACCACTGAGCACAGATCCTCTCCCTTCTCCTCGGTTCTCCTCTTTCCTTTCCCGTCCACATCCTCCTTTGTTGTTGTTTTTTTCTTCCTCTCCTCCTCCTCTTTCTTTTCCTCCCTCCTCCTCTTTTTCCTCTTCCTTACTTCTTCTTCCCTCTAGCTTTATTGAGGCATGATTGGCATGCAATAAACTGCACATAGTTAAGGTGTAAAATTTGATAAATTTTGCCACATGTAGACACCCATGAAGCCGTCATCATTAGCCCCCCCAAATTTCTTTCATACCCTTTTGTAATCCCTCCCTCCCCACCCATGTCCAAGCAAACACCAATCTTCTTTCTGTCTCTACACATCGGTTTACATTTTTTAGACTTTTATGTAAATGGGAATGTACAGCATATACTCTTACTTATCTGGCTTCTTTCACTCAGCATAATAATTTTGAGACCCATCCATGTTGTTGCATGTATCGATAGTTCGTTCTGTTTTATTGCGTTGTAGCAGTCTGCATATGGATATACCGCAAGTTATCTCCTCACCTACTGGTCAACATTTGAGTCATTCCCAGTTTGAAGCTATTGCAGATAAAGCCACTACGACCATTTGTGTGCAAGTCTTTGTATAGACACATGCTTCCTTTTCTCTCGGGTGAAAACCTAGGAGGGCAATTGCTGGATTATATGATAAGTGCAAATCTGACTTTTTAAGAAGTTGCCAAACAGTTTTCCAAAGTGGTCCTGCCATGTTACATTACATTTACATTTGCAGCTGTATATGAGGGTTCTAGTTTTGCATCAGCGCTTGTCATGGTCAGGTTTTTCATTTTGGCCATTCCAGTAAGAGTGTGTAGCCATCTTATTGTGTTGCAACGTGCATTTCCCTAATGACAAATGATGTGGAATACTTTTTCCTCTGTTTGTCTTCTTGGTCGAAGTGCCTGTTCAAATCTTTTTCCCATTTTAAAATTTAGGTTATTTATTTTCTTCTTATTGAGTTTTAAGAATTATTTAATTATAGACATAAGTTCTTTATCACATATATGATTTGCAAATATTTTTCCTGGTCTTTGGCTTGTTTTTTCATTCTTTAAACAATGTTGTTTGGAGAACAGAAGTTTTTAATCTTGATGAAGTCCTACTTATCCATTTTTTCCTCTTATGGACTGTACTTTTGGTGTCAGAGCTGAGAAATTTTTACCTAACCCAAGACATATGTCTTATTTTAAGGAGTTTTTGATACCTAGCCCTGTCCAAAATTTGGAAAGCAAATGGCTTATTGGGGGAAAATCTGAATTCCCTGATTTAACTCTTATTTGCTCTGGCACGACTGCATTCCCTCGAGTGCTGCCACCCCCAGTCTGGATGAGCCCGTGGCGCCATCACCCGGGCATTGCCTCCCGGGTGCCTCCGGAGGCTCGGTGCTGTTCCAGGCTAGCAAAGGACACGATCTCTCCGGAGGGCTGCAGTGGGGGCTCCCTCTGCTCCTCCTGCTGTGCAGCCGTGGCCCTGACCAGCCGCTGTGCCTCGAGGCTCCCACAGTGGCTTTCTTCAGGTTCCAGGGACAGCCGGAGGCAAAGTGAGTGCCAGTAACACTCAAGCCCCCGGACAAGCTCAGCCACAGCCGTGGAAGGGGAAAGGGAACCCCCGTGACCAAGCAGCTGTGCCGGGCCGAGTCCTCATGGCCACCTGAGCAGGTGGGGGTCGCACCCCCTTCACAGCCAAGCACTTGGGCCTGAGACGTGGCATCACCTGTCCTGGTTGCCCTAATAGTCATGAGGCAGAGCTGGGACTGCGCTTTAACTAGGAAGCCTCCCTCCAGGCCCATCAAGCTGCCTCCAGGGGGCATTAACCAGCTTGCACTGGATTCACCTGCGCAACTGGGTATTTTATTTAAAACAGCCTATAGCTGAGGAGTTTGTTCTGGCTGGGCCTAGAGGGTGGAGCGGGTGAGAGCACCGCTGCGTGCGTCCACCATCCCAACCACTGAGCGCTGTGGGGGGAGCCCGGGCTTTGGAGTCAGAGAACTAAATCTCAGAACTTATGTGCTGTGTGACCTTGAATAAATGTCTTAACTTCTCTGATTCTCAGTCTTCTTGTCAGTTAGAAAGAAAAGGACTTTGATATATACAGCCGCACTGTGTTTGCAATGGCTGAGGTAGAGCTGCAGTACAGTGGAGGTGAGGTAAGTGGCCCCCGACGCAGGGAGGCCCGGGCCCAGCTGCCATTTGGCCACCAGACATTTGGAAATACCCAAAACGGCACCATTGCATAGAGGCTGTGAGCAACTAATATGAGGCTTGGTTCTGGACTACACGTGAGTTCAGAGAGAGCACTTTAAAAAATTCTTCTATTCAATGCAAACCTATTAATGAAAATTCTGAGACCTGAGAGGAAATCTAATGCTAAGAAAGAGTGATAACTGTGGGTTGAATTCACTCCAGATGAAATAAAATGAACAGATAATGTGAAAATTACTTTTAAAGGGGTATATTTAGAATCCTCAAAGAGAGAGAAAGAAATGACCTGGATGAATAAAATAAGAATTTATAAAATAAAAATAAATGAAACAGTGGTTCAGTGGTAGGTAGAATGCTCACCTTCCAGGTGGGAGGCCCGGGTTTGATTCCCAGACCATGCACCTAAAATAAATAAAATGAAACAGGGCCAGCAGATATGTAAAAGAAATATTTGAAATGCAAGAAACGTAAATAAATAAAATAAATAAAAACATTAAGGCAATGGATTTTAGGTAGTACTTGGTTGCAGAAGGAAGTGCTTGGAAGGCAGCAGACTTGAATTCATTCAGAACACCCATAAAAAGGTTAAAATATACAAGAGCCATGAAGAGACATCTAGAGACTTCAAAGTTAGTTAAGTAGACTTTTCAGAAGAGGATAAAGGAAATGGTGGAGGAATTGTGCATGTTAAAAAAAAATAAAAGAAGAAAACAGGCATAAATCATCAAGACCTCGCTCAGACACCGGTTTCTTAGATAAGATGCCAAAAGCAAAAGCAACAAAAGAAAAAATAGGTAAACTGGAAATCATCAGAATGTAAAACTTTTGTGTTTCAAGGGACACTATGAATAGGATGAAAAGACAACCCATAGGAAGGGTGAAAATTCTCGCAAATTGTATATCTGTTAAGAGAATATAATAACAAAAGGACAAATAACCCAATTTAAAAATGAGCAAAATATCTGAAAAGACATTTTCCAAGAAGTTATACAAATGGCCAAAAGAATATGAGAAGATGCTCAACACCATTAGCCCTCAGGGAAATACAAATCAAAACCACAATGAGATGGTACTTCACACCCTCTAGGATGAATATAATCAAAAGGCTAATAAATGTTGGCAAGAAAGCAGGGAAATCATACACTGCTGGCAGGAATGTAAACTGGTGCAGCCACTTTGGAAAACAGTCTGGCAATTTCTCAACATGTTAAATATAGAATTACCACATGACCTAGAAACTTGACTCCTAGTAATATATACAAGAGAAAGGAAAGCATGCCCATGCAAATAGCTTATACAGTAATGTTCATAGCAGCAGTATCCATAATTTGTTTTTCCAAAAGTGGAAAACCCAGATATCCATCAACCTATGAACGGGTAAAGAAAATGTGGTATATACTTACAGGGGAATGTTATTTGGCAACATAAAGGAATGAAGTACTGATAGATACAGCAACACGGAGGAACTTTGAAAACACTCTGCTAAGTAAAAGAAGCCAAGAAGCCAGTCAAAAAAAAAAAGAGCACATATTATATGATTCATTTACATGAAATGTACAAAATAGACAATCTATAGAGACAGAAAGTAGATTGGGGTTGCCCATGACTGCAGGTTGATGGGGGAGGTGGAGAAATGAGGAGTGAGTAGTAATGGGTGTCTGTTTGGGGTGATTAAAATATTCTAAAATTGATTGTTACGATGGGTGCACAGCTCTTTGAATATATTAAAAATGAATGGGTGAATTGCACTGTATGTGAATTATGTCACAAGAAAGTTTTATATTTAAACAAATAAAAAGTAAGCACAAATGGAATTTTAAAAATTGCTGCCAAACCAGTGAAGAATAAATCTTTATTAATTCAACAAAAGGCAAGGAAGCTAAATAAAGGAAGCATGGAAAATAAAAATAATTACTTGCTAATAACTAAGTCTAAATATATTGGCATTCATAGTTTAAACTCCTCTATCAAAAGATAAAGACAGCTGGATAGATTGCGAACAATAAAAATCAAGCTTTTTTGTTCTTCATTAAAGACATCACTAATAGAAAATCACAGAGAATATATGCAAATAGAGATCAGAAAAATATATCCATCAAATACAAATCAAAAGAAAGTTCCTGGGGTCTCATGTGTCAGTGGTGGGATGCGTGCCTGCCATGCGGGAGACATGGGTTCGATTCCCAGCCCAAGCTCACCCACCTCCCCCCCAAATTTCATAATAAAAGAGGAAAATATAATTCAGAATTTAATGGAGAGAGTATAAATAGGAACAAAAGAGACCCCGCAGAAATATCAGCTATTCCACCAAGAATTTATAACAAGCATAAACATATAAGAGGTATTATACAGGAAATAGAATAAGTCACTGCAATGAGAATGAATGAGTAAAATATTAAATGTATCAACCTGAGTAAATCTGAAAGATCCATCAAGTAAAAAAAACAAGATGCATCCAAAACACAAAGAGTGACACTTTTATGTAAATTCTAAAACGAGCAACGTGTATTGTATATGGATAAATGCACAGTCCGTGTTTCTATAATTTGATGACATATTTGAATAAATGCTTAAATGGAGTTGCTCTGCTCCTCTCATGCAGGAATTGCAGGGATTGAAGGAGATGTTTTCTCCCCCTATGGAATCTGAATTTGTACAGTTTTCACCAGTAATTTCGTTAAATCAGCACTTCAAATTCGAATTCCAGGAAATGTATGGGATGCCTGCAACCTCCTGGCCTGCTGTTCTGTACTGGGAAAAGGAAGACGAACAAGACACAGTCCCTGCCCACAGGACCTGCCGGCCACTGGGAGTGCAAGAAAGGTAAGCGACAATACGTTATGATAAACGGACGGTTGGGAAAAGCACAAGCAACTGGTCCAGAGAAAGCACGCTTATTTCTCCACAAACACACACAGTCAGGGCAGCCTGGGGTGTGGGGAGCCTATGTGGCTTGCGGCTCCTGGGTAGGGCGTGAATTGCAGAGTACGGGGACATCGGGCCAGAGAAGGACCACTGGGCATGCCAGAGACCCGAAACTTGAGCCTACGAGGAAAAGGGGAGCCGCTGCAGTGTTCTGAAGCAGGGAAGGACTGCAGTCTGATTTATGCTTTAGGCAGCTCACTCAGGAAGCCAGGTGGAGGAGCTGGGCCTGGGGACAGGAGGTGACTTCAAGGGATGGGGAAGGTCTGAAACGGTGCAGGGTACCCCGGGTTTGGAGAAGGAGGGAAGCGTGACGGGATGCATGGAGATCGGCCTGAGACGAGGAGGAGGGCTCTGCTTGGTGACCACAGGGCTTGGGCATGGTGACTGGGTGGAGGTGGGCATGAGTTCATTCTCTGATGCGTCCCAGTCTGCGGGCCACGGGGGACGGAGTTCCGTCAGACCCCGCCTCATTCCTACGGCTGCCGATTGTGCAGTCTACGCAGGTCGGTGATGAAAAGTGTGGCAGGAGTGATGTGTAAACTATTTCAGCATGTGACTTTTTGATATTTCCTTGTAATAATTATCTTGATTTCATAGGCTCTGCTTTAAGACGAGGAACGCTGACACAGGGATTGTAGTGCGAATTTAAGCATCACTGAATTGTATTGAAATGAGAGGACTGCTAGCTGTTCTTGGCATTTTAACAATATCAAACCTGATTTTGTCATATTTACAAGGTGCTGTGAGCTGGGATCCAGAGGCTGGGTGTTATCAGCGCCTAACATAGCTTTCCTTAATTATCAGCACTCTCACACTTCCTGCATAGCAGATTGGAATCACTAGAAATAGCTCAAACTTGAAAATTAGCATTTTTCTCTTAAATAATCAGGATGCTGTATTTATAGTTTTCATGGGATTGGTGTCTTAACGAAGGTAAACTAATTTCACACTTGGAGGTGAGGTGGTTCTTTCCCGCTTCCTACTGTGTGATCTCCTCCCTTTTCTAGGGTCTGTTTTTTCAGTATCTCAAAATTTCCATAGCATGAATAATCCTCTCCATTTTCCCCGCCCCAGAGGGGTGTCTCTGCACTTGGCTGGCCCTTGCAATAATTCACATGTTTACGAGGAGCCTGTGAGGGAATGGGAGATTTTGCTTTTCCTTCCAGTTGCTCACCAGCCTGTGACTTGAGCAACACTTGATTACATGAATTGTATAATTTTTCAACTTCAACAAACATTCAGGTACCTTGTCTAGGCCCCTGGGCCCTAAATCACCTGTAAACTGCTGCCCATCAACCGGGGATTGAGTGGGAGAGGAAAAGAAAGGAGAAGAAAGTTAAGGAAGGGCTAGTGTACGTGTGGATTTCCAAGGGGCGGGTGACACAGGAGTGGAGTGTGTGCAGTCGACTTGATCTGCCTCTGTGCCCACTCGTCCTGACTCCCAGGTCCAGGATGCCCTCTGGGGTCCCCCTCCTGGACTCGCCCCCACAGCAGGGCTCCCTGCTCCACAAACGCTCTCGTTTGCATATAGGTGGATATTGCCCAATTGAAGATGAAAGCCAACTTTTTAAACAAGTTCATCCTCCAATATAAATGGTCTTAGAGAAGTTAACCCCTCGGTATCGAGGATTCTTGTAGGTCTCCAGGGATGGGAATTTCAGGGAATGTGAAGAGGTGGAGGGAGGAATTTCAGGCCCTGGAACAAGCAACTCTGCTCTCTCTCAGTAAAAGAGCTACTCTGGAGCTTTGCTGTCTTCCGGGAGCTCAGCAGCTGTCACTTCCCTGCCGGTGCACAAGGCCAGCCTCGGGGGAAGGCCCTGCCTGGATGTGTAGGGGCCACGTCAGCATCACTCTGAAATGTCATGCTTTCGCGGTAAGCTTTGCAACGAGTGATAGGTTCTTTCTGGCAAAGAGACTGTAAGCTTGAGGGAAGGGATTGTAGCTCATGCCCCTTTGTCTGGCAGCCCTGTGCCCAGCGCCGGAATGCCATGGGTGTTCAGCAAAAGGGGGAGAGGCAGAGAGAGAAATACGGAGGTCTCTGGGATGGGAAGGATATAAGGGCTGTTAAGTTAGAAAACTGCTGGAAAAAAGGAACAGGAGACTAAAAAGAAAAGCCAGAACAAGTAAAATGTAAACAAATGAGAAGTTGGAAGTCCAGGCTCTCAGAGCTGGAGAAAGAGACCACTGAGACCTGCTCCCACTGGAAGGCGCGTCTCTGACATTGACTTGTGGTGCTGTTACCAACTCTTCAATCTGCCAACGACACAGGGACATCACACCAGGAATCAGCTCTGAAAGGAGCTTGTAGTCGATTTTGACAGTTCTTTGCTGTCCAGCACCTCGACCTTGTTGCAGGAAATTTACCTGAACTCGCTGGGAGCCACCTCCCTGGCTCTCAAGCTGGGTGCACGCACAGCAGGGATTCCTGGACACACTCGCCTGGAACTGCTCTGATTCCTCATCTTCCTCCCTTGAGCTCCACTGCTGCGGTGCAAAGGGGACGGCATCACACCAGCAGCTTCTTCATCACTGGGAGAAAATATCTACAAATAGGCTATGTGTAAAGGAATTGTATACAAAGTAGATAAAGAACTCTTACAAGTCCGTAATAAGAAAGCAAGCAACCCAATTAAAAATGGGCGAAACGTTTGAATAGACTTTACACCGGAGGAGACGGATGAACGGCTAATAAGCACACGAAAGGTGTTGACCATCATTGGTCATTAGAGAAATGCAATTTAAATCCACACTGAGATGATGCCCCATACCCACGAGGGTGGCCATAATCTAAATGACCCAATCAAGTACTGACAAAGATGCAGAGAAACAGTAATATTCATTCAATTGCTGGTGGAAATGTAGATTGGGAAAGAGTAGACCTGTAGAAAACTCTCAGCACTTTCTTAAGAAGTTAAACATAAATTTACCATATGTGATGGTAGGTTCTGGTGTCAACATGGCCAAGTGATGATGCCCAAATGTCTGGTCAGGGAAGCACTGGCCTGACCATTGCTACAAGGATATTTCATAGCTGGCTGATAAACTGGAAGGCTCATGTATTAAATCATCAGTCAGTTGATTGCAGCTGTGGCTAATTGTATCTCCAGCTGATTACATCAGCACTCAACTGAGGCACACCCCTGCAATGAGATAATCCAATCAGTTGATCTAATGTTTGCCTGTTCCTTTAGGTGCCTTTGCATGCACCACCATTTCTCTTTTTACTCTGTAAGGAATGTCATGTCCCAGATGGAAGCTGCTCTTTCAGCCTGGATCCTAGAACAATGAGGACACAAGGAGTGGAGCCAAATCAAGCCCACAGCCAATATGTACCATTATTTGTCATTAACCATGAAGACTTTTTAAAGCAGCATAGCCAAGCAAAAACCTGACTAGTTAGGCTCAGGAGTCAGGAAGCTGCAGCCCCAGTTTCTGAATCTGAGAATCATCAGCCCTGACCCACAGCAGCACATTGACTGCCCTGCACGCTGGCTCTCGTTGCCCATGAAGCCAGCAGCCTCTGTGACCACAGCCTAGGTGAGAGGAGCAGCCAAAGCAAAACCCTCCCATACTCCTACTGCCAAATCTCCCAGGGGCCTATTGGGTAGAAACCAGGTCAAACGAGGAACTGTAGGTCTAGGTGAGGCAGGAGGGGTAGCCTTTAGCATGCACAAAGGCATGCTCCGACGTGATTGGATTGAGCTTGAGTGGATCCACCAGCCATACCTGCCACCTATACCATAAAATATCACTCAACTATGAAAAAAGTGAGTAACTCCATCTCCAAACGGTATTTCACTCTGAAAGGAGGCTATCAAAGTCTAATGGGCTATGTCAAAAGAACATGTAGGGTTTTCCATGGGCTGAGGTTGTGAAAACTTGAGCATTAAAACACATCAAATATATGTTAATGAGTTTAAGGTTAACAATGTCAATGAAATAATGGATTTAGACAATTGTCTCCCAATAACATTGGGTGAAATTCTTTTGCAAATCTTTGTAATGGATGCACAGGCCAACAATACCTGAATTACCTACCACTCAATGTCAATATCACTGAAAGCAGAGCAACCACCTGTAATACAACAGGAAGCCAAAAGATGTGCATTTAGATCGTATCAGGCCTGAAGTTCTAACTTTCCATTTACAGGAAATATAGGGGATAGAGGAACACAGTAATACGTAACTTGAGGATACAGTCAGCAAAATTCAGGATGTAATCAATTCTACTGGGCAAATACCTGTTTTTTTTTCACCAAATAAATGGCCTGTTTCAAAGGGGAGAAAGGAAAATGGTTATAAATTGAAAGTGACTTAAGAGAAATATCAATCAAATGTAACTTGAAGATCTTCTTTAAAACCTGTTTAAACAAACCGAGTATACAAAAAAAGTCATTTTTGTCATGATCAGGAAAATATGAATACAAATTATTGATGACATTGAACAGTTATTAATTTTGTAAGGATTGTAGGCATTTGTGAATATTTTTAAAGTCCTTGTCTGTTAAAAATATATGCTGAAGTATTTACAGGTAAAGTGGTAAAAAAAAGTTTTAAATGCTCTATTTGAAATGTGCTGTAAAATGTCCCAGTCCTCACCAGAAAGAAAAAAATAGAAGGAAGGAAGGAGGGAAGGAAGGAAGGAAGGAAAGAAGGAGAAAGAAAGGAAGAGAAAGAAAGAAAAAGGTGTTCAGTTTTCTATTGTTGCTATAATGAAATATCACAAACGTAGTGGGCTTCAAGAATTCATTATCTTATAACTCTGTAGGTTAAAGCCTGGCATGGGTCTCAGTAGGACAGAATCAAGGTGTTGGCGGGAGCTGCTCCTTCTGCAGGATTGTGTTCCTTTCTTGAGGATCCAGGGGAGACTCCATTTCCTTGCCTTTTTTGCCTTCTAGAAGCTGTGGTCTGTGGCCCCTGCCTCCATTTGTCTGACTCTTCTCCCATAGTGACACATGCCCTTCTCTAACTAACGACAGGCAGCAACGTTTCTTCAGCTTTAAGGATTCACATGATTAGTTTGAACCCACTTGGATAATCCAAGATAATCTCCTCATCTCGAAGTACTTACATTTAATCACCTCTGCAAAGTTCCTTGTGCTGTGTAAGGTAACATACTCACAAGAGATTAGAATGTGGATGTCTTTTGAGGGAGACCGTTATTGCATTTATCACAGGAGGGACTAATGAAACAAGACTGGCAAAATGTAAATGGTGGTCATTGTTGAAGTTAGGTGATGGATCTCCGGGACTTCATTATACCTTCCTCACTTCTTTTGTGTCTGTATGAAAATTTCTGTAATAAAATCCTCAAAGAATGAGTTGGTTCTATTGCAGCTGACTACAGAGGATTTGATGATGAATTACAAAGTGGGTGAAGCAAATTTCAGAAAAGTCTAAGTAATATAATCCTGGTTTCATAAAATAAACAATAACAAATTCTATGTATCTATTTCACTTTTTCTCTCCTTCCCTCCCTCTGTTCCTTCCTTCCTGTCATTTATCAATCTCTTTTAAATGAGCCTGGAGAAAGATAGGATAGGATGTTTAAGTAGTTCTTAATATATTATTTAAGATGTGTGTATGGAAGTAGGGATAGATAAGCAAAACCCAAAAATGGTGCAATAAAAACAATCTCGATTTAAAAAGTGAGTATATAAGTCTATTTATGAAACTTTATATATGAAAATGCACCTATGTATGTATCAACTGATAGTCACCCAAATCTAGTTTTCTCAGGGTAGAAAGTATTTCAGGTGACTTTTATTTTACTCCTTATACTTTTCATTATTTGAAAATGTTTTGGAATAAACGTATAAGCTAAAGAATCATAAAAGAGGCAATAGAGTAATTTTATTGTGGAAAATTAAGAAACGTGGCTGCATCTTATGATGTCATTTCTGGTGGTCTGGGTGTCTCCTCAAGCCCCTGCTCCCCCCTCTCCCCACCTCCTCAAAGGAGCTGAAATTCTACAGTCACAAGCCCAGCTCTGACCCATCTGGCTGAGGGGATGGGAGGAGGGTTCACTACCCTAGCTTTGGGCCTTGTTAGAAAATACACACAGTTAAGGATTGGAATAAAAAATCTATGGGTAATCACTAAGAGAATAGAAGCAGAATTGTAACTATCAAACCAACAAAGGCAAAAAGAGGCAGGATGAGGAAAAATAAAATGTATTCAACTCAGTGGAAAAAAAAGAGAAGTTTGGGAAAAAGATTAAAAACAAAATGAAGCACAGGGCAAACAATGACAAATTAATATTTTGGTAGTCACAAGTATAAACATATTAAATTAACCTATTAAAATACAGGGACTATTGTGCTAACTAAAAATCAAAACAAAATTTTTGGATCCAATTATTTGCTGCTTATAAGAGTCACAAATAAAATTAACATTCAAAGTTTAAAAATAAAAGGATGGAAACAGTGTATCAGGCAAACGCTAGCCAAAAGAAAGCTGTTACAATACTTAAAATAGTGAAAAGCACTAAGACACGTCCTGATAAACAATATAATTCACCAAGACAATACTTTTTACCAATGGTCTTAATAATGTGACTAAGAATGGACAGGGGCTTAGGGCCAGGACACCACTGCAGAGGGACACTATGGCAGGGTGGGGAGAGGAGAGAGTGTTTGGGGGGAACTCACTTCCAGTCTCCCCGAGGCATCCCTCAGCGAAGATCATAGGAGCCTCAGCTTTGATTTTTGCCTGGAGCCTGTAGAGTTGTGTTTCTGAAAGAATCTGTTACCCCACAGCCAAGCCTTTAAGGCCAAATCAAAGCCAAACCAGACATTGGAACACAAATAGAAAAGCATTGATTTGCTAACCAAAACTTTTTTCCAAATATATATGTTTTAGAACAGGGGCAGATGAAAGAATGTTTCATTCTATAAAGGAAGTATTGGAAAAAGCCAATGTTAAGGTGAATGACGTTTGCAGTGTATTTTAAATAATCCTTTGAGTAAACTCAAATGTACAGAGTGATTACGCACTCTGCAAACAAGTTCCTTGCTTTGCAAAACCATCAGCCATGGGGCACCTTTGAATCACGAGTTCCTGGGTGAATTCTGCACAGATCACCTGTTCTAAGGGGACTTGCGTATGTTTTGGGGCCCAAAATTCCTTTAGGAAGGCGCCCCTAGCTTGGTGCACTTTACTTCTTACCGGAAAGAGCTGAGACAGATGCCTGCAGCTGATGGTCACCAGGCTGCCCCCTCCAGGTGGTGCTAGGAAATCAGCGGCCACTGGTGCTCTACAGTTTGCATCCCCCAAACAGTTGGTTATGGGGTTATAAATGCACTACTGGAGCACTTGCAATAAGGAAATTGGAGAAGGATATGGTTGTGGAGCCAACTTTAACAGGTAGGGCCAGGCCAAAGGGTGGGATTTTAGAGTCTATGGTGGGCAAAACACCCCTGGAAGAGCTGTGCACTAGAGAGATTTTCACAAAATGGAAAAAGCTGCACAACAGAGCACAGTTCACCAAGGTATTAAGTTAAATAAATAATATAGGATCATTGTAGGAATATGAGAAAATGTAGGAATATGAGAAAATACAGATAAGAAAAATATCTTACAATTCTCCACCCAAAAGTAATCATTTTTTGCATTTTGGTATTTCCATTTGGACTTTTTTCAATGAATATATATGTGCATATATAGGTGCATGGTTTCTTAACAAAAGTAGAGTCATACAAAGTTCTGCTTCACCTTGCTGTAAATACCATTTCTTCTCATATATATATATATATATATGAGAATAAATATGTATATCTTTACTATTCTATTGCATGGGAGTACTGTAATTTATTTCAACTTTCTCCTAATGTTGGGCATTTAACATTTACCTGTTACACTGGACGTACTTATACACCAATGTTTGTGCCCTACTCTGGCCATTTGCTTAGGATAAGCACCCAGAAGTATTATGGCCAGATCAAAGAGACTGTGCATTTGCCAAATTACCATATGGAGAGATTGACAATTTATTCTTTCTCCACCAAGATCAGAATATTCAATTCATCAACCCAGTGCCATAATATTTGTGTGATCTTTCCAGTTTGATAAGTGTAAAAGGTATCTTATATTTGCTTGTTTGCATTTATTTGATAACTTTCATTTGCTCATTAGTTCATTTCCATTTGAGGTACAATGAAGGATAAGAACAGAGTGATTGAAAGACATAAATGCAGGCAGAAACAAATTCTGATTGGACAGCTTGGGAAGGCTAATCTGAGGAAGTGACCTTTAGGCTGAGATCAGAGCATAAGGAGGATTTGGTAGCAGAGGAGTGGGGAAACTGTCCCAGGCTAGGGGAAGAGAGGGAGTGATGACTCTGAAGTAAGAAAGAGCCTGAAGCATCCATGGAATGAAAGGAAGGCCAGTTCCCAGGGGGGAAGCCCAACATACGGGTCGAGAGAGTAGACTCCTGAGTCCTGACTCTGCTACTTACTAATGGATGATCTTGGGTGAGTACTTGACTTTCTGTGCCTCAATTTCCTCATATATGAAATAAACTAATAGCAGTGTCTGTGTTTGGGGTTTCCGTGAGGATCAAATGTATTAATATTTATAAAGCATTTAAGATGGTATCTGGAAAAGTGCAAGGTGTACAATATTAGAATAAGCGTGAGGAAAAAGGTACTCAGGACACCTATACACCACATTAATTTACATAGTCTGCCCAGGCCACCTATGGTGACTATGGAGGACATTAATTTAGTCCTCGTAGTGGTCCTTGGGTGGTAGGCACTCTCATTCTCCTTTCAGAGACCAGGCAGCTGCAGCTCAGGGTCAAGCAGGAAAGTGATGGATGCTCCGAGCTCTTAAGACTCACTCTCTGTCAACACCAAACTACTTCCTATTCTGGAAGGGAACACTGAAGTGTGGAAGATTTGGGGCTCAATGAGGAGAAACGAGAACATGGGAGACTCTGTCATCTTCAAGCCAAGTTAGGAGGGAAGAAAGTTAGATCTTCGGTTGTCTCCCCAAAGGTAAGCTCTGTAGATGAGTTCAGAAGGCCATACCTAGGATTTATCGATGTGGTACAGACACTGGGTACAGCTGGTAATAAACCACATGTGGAGCAGAACCTTCAGCTCTTCTCCAGTGTCTGAAGTGACTTCTTGATTGTGAAAATGAAATCTGATCCAAGTACAATTTCTCTAAAAATTCAACCCTTGTGTGAAGAGCGTGCTTGGTAATTGAGTCAGGAATAAGAAGCCAAGTTTTAAAAATGGGCAGCTATCCCCAAAGCAAAACTATAATCAAACCCCCATTTCCTTCCCAAAGCCCCTTCATCTGGTGCACCACTCAAGTCCGAGGAGACTTCGCAGTTTACTTAGTCTAAAGACCTGAGAATTCCCCTGGCTGGGAAAGGTGCATTGAAGGGTGAGGAGAGAGGTGGGGCCAGGCCTAGCTCTGAGCCAGAGGGAAGGCTGGGCATGACCCCTAAGGGGTTGCTCCTCATACTGAAGAATCTGTTATGTACCCCAGAAGAGACTGTGCTCTTCTAAGCCATTCTCGTGGAGGCAGACGCCTTGTGGGTGGGACCTTTGGATTTCCATGGAGATGTGACCCACCCAGTGCAAGGTGGGTCTTAATCCTGTATTGAAGTCCTTTAAGCCAGCTCATGGAGAGAAAGATTGTAGACAGAAGCACCCTGGGAGAAAGAGCAAGGACCCACAGAAGCCCAGAGACATTTTGGAGAGTAGGACCAGACAGACGTACCATGAGCCTTCCCAAGTGACAGAGGAACCCTGACGCCATCTGCCTTTCCTCCGTGAAGGTATCCTCTTTTTGATGCCGTAGAACTGTAAATTTGTAACTAATAAATCCACTTTGCAAAAGCAACCAATTTCTGGATATTGTATTCTGGCAGCTTTAGCAATCTAAAACACTCCTTTAACTGAATCTCTTCCTCAGAGGGAGAACTCAGAGGGGTACTTCACAGTCACCCAGGCCAGGAACTGGCTTAGTTCTTGAGAAGTAACAAATTCTTGCTCAAATTTAATTGCTTTGGTTTATCATCTTATTTCTTATCTATAAAAGACCATAAATTGGGAACCAGCAACATATAATTGTTTATTTGATTTTTCTCCAATAATGGGGAGAATTTGGTCTCTCGTTCCATGAGTCTCATGGTTTTAGGAGGTAGCTGAGATAGCCCCTTATCCATCTGGTCCCCTACTTTTTTTTCTAAACATCCCCTTGTTAAATGGAATTGTGCCATCCATGTTCTGTGTCTGCTCCTTCTCTGACCCTTAGCTTAAGCATTCTTTCTTCCATATTTTTCCCTCCATTAGGCCACCAAAGGGCAGGAGATGGGCACTAGGTACTGACTTTTGGTTTCAGAAGGACAAAGCCACAAGCAGAAATGAAATGTGAGAGGGTGCTAAGGAAAATTATGGCGAGGAGCAATGGTTCTCAAACTTCAGCAAGCATCAGAAGCACCTGAGGGCTTCTTCAGACATGCGTTGCAAGGCTCCACCCCCAGAGTTTCTAATTTAATAGATCTGGGGTAGGGCACGCTAATTTACATTACTAATATTTCTAAGGAGATGTTGGTATTCCTTGCCCAGGGACCACATTTTGATAACCACTGTCCTGGAGCTAGCCCTGACTCCAGGCAGCTTCAGAAGCTGCAGGCAATGGGATGCCCTTAGTGAGGGCACACAGGATGGAATAATAGCACTATTCGGATAAAATATGGGATGTTGGAATCTAAAGATCTGGACTTACCTCCCATCCACATTCTCCAGCATGAATTTCATTCTTAAGGAAAGAGGGATAGGACATGAGGCCAGATAATGAGGATGAGTCTGTCATCAACAGATGCTGCCTTCTCAAACTTTCATTATATATATATATATATACTCAGCACGCCTTACCACTCCCACACTTCATACTTCCTGCTTACTCTTTGTGCATTTCTCCCCCTTCCTGTCCTCATATCTCATTGTGAGCTCATTCACTTAAACCCAGCTTTGAATTATTTCAGTTCCTGACTGGATTAGGTAATATACACCCTTCCTAAATGCTAGATAGAATAAAGACTGATAAATTCCTCCTTTTGAGGAATATAACATCATCCAGTGCCTTAAATTATCTCTTCAATACTCAACATTTGGCATGCAACAATAAATAAACATAAAGAAGACAAAGAGAAAATAACTGAAAATCAACAAAAATTGACAATACAGAAAACCAGTTATAGATCCAGTTATTAAAGTTACCAGACATAGACTTTAAATTATGATTGATAGTCTTCAGGAAATAAATGACAAGATGGATGATTATGGCAGAGAATAGAAAACTCTATAAAAAGCATTAAATGGAAATCTAGCACTGAAAAACATAGTAACATAAATAAGAACTCAATAGTTGGGTTTGATATCAGATTAGGCAAACTGAGACTTAGTGAAGTAGATTTGCCAGAAGCAGATAGCTAGACTGAGGCATGGAGAGACAAAGGATTAATACACACACACACATACACACACACACAGAGGGAGAAAGAGGGGGGGGGGAATAAGAAATATATGACAGAGTAAAAGGTGTAACATACTGCAGTCAGAGTCCCAGAGTTAGAGGAAAGAATCAAATGAAAGAAGCAAGATCTGAAGCTATAATGACTGAGATACTTTGAAAGTGTTGAAAAACATTAAGTCACAGATCTGAGAAGTTCTGCAAACTTAGGCAAGATAAACAGAAAGAAAACCACACTTAGGCACATGATAATAAAGTGGCAGAAACCAAAAACAAGACGACAAATATTTAAAGCATCCAGAAAGGGGGGATGGGGAAAGACACTTTGCCATCAAAGAAACAATAATTCAACTGGCAGTTGACTCCTCAACAGAAACTACCAAAGCCAAAAGAGAATGGAAGGACATCTTTAGATTGCTGAAAAAAATAAATGTCAAACCAGAATTTTATACCAATAGAAAAAATTCTTCAAAATTGAAGGCAAAAAGATGGAATTTTAATATAAATTACAATTAAAAGAATTAATGATTGTCATATCTGAAATAAATAAGGCAGAAAGAAAATTATTCTGGATGATAATATGGAGAAGAAGGAAGGGATGAAGAACAAAGAGAGTAAACACGTGGGGAATACTCTAATAAGTTCATACTTCACCAAAACCTCTTATGGATAACAACCACAAACTCTGGAAAAAATTTTTTAAAAAGTAAATAAGAGAATAAATAAAGCCAGACCTGAAGGCACTGAATAGTCAACAAAAGCTGGGGGATTTTAGAGGAGAATTGAAGTAAGGGAACAGTGTGGAACTAGAAACACTTCAGCTAAAAATAAATTAATGAACTGTGATTTCAGATACTCAAAAGACAGAGTTTTCAGTTTGAATCTAAACAAGTTAATTGTCTGCTGAAACATAAACATTCTTCAGAGGAATATAACACAATATTGATTCTCCACATTGTAGCACTCACACTATCCAGGGTACTACCACAAGTTACTCAACGTATGAAGAAAAAGGAAATGTGACCCTATCTCAAGAGAAAGAACAATGAACTCGAACCAACCCTGAGATGATCTATATTTTTGAATTAGCAGATGTGAATTTTAAAGCAGCTATCGAGCTATGTTCAATGAAGTAAATGAAAATATACTCTCAGTGAATGAAAAGAGAAAAATCTTATGAGAGAAATAAAACCATAAAAAGAACCAAATGAAATTTTTGGGCTAATAAAACACATTATTTATTGTAAAAATTCCCTAGATTGGCTTAATAGCAAAATGGAAGTGACAGTGATAAGGGTGAATTGAAGACAGATCAATAAGAATTATTCAATCTTAAGTGTATGTGCACATATATATATATATATATATAAACTAAAATTAATGTTGACTATATTAAATAATAGTGGTCTTATGCATTTAAAATATATAGAATTAAAATATAAGGCACTGATTGCACAGAAGTGGAAGGAGATAAATGAAATTAAATGCTCTAAGGTCCTTGTATTTTCTCACAGTAAGTCAGGCATATAGATCTTGATGCCTGGAATAACAATTAAGGAGAAGTGATTGAATGAAAGTACCCAATGAAATTCTACCTGGCTTAAACAAGTTGACGCAGTATCTGTGGCTGGGCCATGGGAGAGGTGCCTAGCCTCTTATTGGCTAGTTGAGTTGCATGCACACACTAGAGGAAGAATGGGGCCAGTCCCTCCTCGACCACTGGGACTTCGTGGTAGATTATAAAAGGACCCAGTTCTTAACCCAGCTTCCTGCAGCTGCATCCTTCATTATATGTCTATATTATTCCCCCACTCTACATGTGATACCATCAAGTTCTTATCAATGTAAGAATATAGCCAGGATGACCTGCTAAGAGATGATAGACACATGGAAGAGAGTCGAATCATCAAAGCACAGGGCAGCCAAGATTAGCAAACAGCCATAAATCCTCAGAAATCTAAGCAAGCCCAAATAATATCAACCCCCTAGCTGATCGCAGACATGTGAGCAACAAATGCTTACTGCTGTAAACACTGAATATTTTGGTTGCTTGTTATGATACATTATTATAGCAAAAGGTAACTGGTACAGACTGAATCTTTTATGAGGATGCCCTTTTGGGCAGGAGTGGAGGGAGAGTGGCCCCGTCTCACTCTTCAGGCAAAAGTGGGTTTTGTGGCCATCTGACGGTTCTTCCGGGGCTTCTGGTAACACCCCTCAGTGGGTTGAAAATGAATAGTGGGTGTGCTTTTAGCAGAAAAGCAACCAATTGTCTGAGAAAAGATTTGCTCTCCTTCCCACCAAGGGACCTCTCCTCTTAGTGGTCCTGTCAACAGTGTCTCTTAGGAGAGCTATGCAGCGTAAGTGGCATGTTTATGGAAGCTGACTGCCTAGCTCAGCCCAGAGAGCTAGATCCTGAGAACTATGTGAAATTAACAAAACAGTAATAATTACAATCCAGGAGAAAATCTCCTATTTGAGTTGTTCAAATTAGGTAGATTTCCATAGCACCTTATCTTTTTATTTATTTATTTTTTATTCTATAGTACATTTCTCTTAAGCAATGAAATAAAATTGCAGCAAGGGAAATTGTTGCCCACAATAAGTATGGATTTCTTACTGTGATGGTTGTTAAACTTGGGGAAAGGGATTTTGCAGGGCAGTTGTGAACTCTCTTTCCACTGAGGCTCATGAAAACAGGCTCAGACTTTGGTTAATCTTGGGGTGGGGGACTAATTATCAGCTGCTTATCTTTACTGGAGGAAGAAACAAAGATCAGAGAGGCTTCACCCTAAAGTCTCAGTGCCTGCCTTTTCCTCCTCCTGCTTCTCACTTTATCCAGCCCCCTTATGTCCTGGGATTTCCTCTCTCTGTCCTTGACACCTGCTCCTAACCACGGGCCAGGTTTTATCTCTGTTGATGCTCCTGTTTGTCCCAGGGCATCTGGGCTGCAGCATCTGCACACACATTCCTGTAGATGGAATGAGGAGCTGCCTCAAGTTGGGTACTTTGCAAACCACACAGGTTAGAGCGACGTCTCACTCTCATTCCAATGGAGGAGACAAATAAACTAGCAAATAAAAATATGGATAATGTGCGGTCAGAAGTATAAGAAAGAGAAACAGAGCAAGGTAAGGCATTAAAAAATGACCCAGTTGGAAGAGCACACATTACAGGTGAGATGAGCGGGACAGCCTTTCCTAGAAGGTGACACCAGAGTGAACTGATGCAGAAAGCCATGGGAAAATGGGGGAAAGGTTAAAGCGAAGGCCCTGAGTGGGGAATGTCCTGAGGGCATTTAAGAAACAGCAAAGAGACCATAGGACTAAGTAGAACGGCCAAAGGCAGAATACTCAGGGATGAGACAGGAAAGTTAGGCAGGAGCCAGGCCATATGGGGAGCTTGTAGGTCAAGGAAGCATTTTTTATTTCGTTTTGAATGGTGTAAGGCTGGGAGAGCCTGGGAGGGTTTTGAGCTGGAAAGTGACATAATATGGCTTACAAATATATTTTTAAATATTTTTATTGACAAAACAACATACAAACACATTCTTAACATACAAGCATTCCATACATAGTGTACAATCAGTGGCTCACGATATCATCCCATAGTTGTGTATTCATCACCATGATCATTTTTACAGCATTTGCATCACTCCAGAAAAAGAAATAAAATAAAATAAAAAAAACCTCATACATGCCACACACCTTACCCCTCCCTTTCATTGACCAGTAGTATTTCCATCTACCCAATTTATTTCACCCTTTGTCCCCCCATTATTCATTTATTTATTCATCTGCTCATACCCTGGATTTAAGGAGCATCAGATACCAGGTTTTCATAATCACATGGTCACATTGTATATGTTATATCATTATACAATCATCTTCAAGAATCAAGACTACTGGCGCATAGTTTAACAGTTTCAGGTTCTTCCCTCCAGCCACTCTGACACACCACAAACTAAAAAGGGATATCTGTATAATGCATAAGAATAACCCCCAGGATAACCTCTCGACTCTGTTTGAAATCTCTCAGCCACTGACACTTTATTTTGTCTCATTTCTCTCTTTCCCCTTTTGGTCAAGAAGGCTTTCCCAGTTCCTTGATGGGTCTGGCTCATATTTTTAAAGTCTGTCTCTGGCTCCTGGGTGGAAAAGACTCTCGGAGACATGCGTGGGCACAGGGAGGCGGGTGAGGAGGCTGCAGCAGCTGTCCAGATGAGAGAGGGAGTTGGCTTGGGCCAGGCTGGTAGGATCAAGTGATAATTCATTTTGATCCTGAGACTGAATTCTGGCACTGTCTCTTACAAACTGTGCCCTTGGCAAGTTGTTTATCTTCCTTGAGCTTCAATTTCTTCTTCTAAAACAAATTGAAAAAAGAAGATACTTCCTTTGTAAACAGTCGGTGCAGTGTGGTGAGTTAGTGACTACACAACCCACATTTTCCTTTCAGGATAATCGTCATCTATTCCCTGAGAAGGAATCCCTAAAGTCAGGTTCTAAGTCTTGGATGCAGGGGTGGGTTAGTCATCCTCATTAGTCTGTCCATAGCATCCAGTTGACTGTAACCATCAGGGTGCTTCTCCTGTTTTACTTATGCCTTTATTCCCCACTCCCCACTCCCGTCCTCCTTTGTTTCCATGCCCAGGTAATCATTCCAGTGTTTAATGTGTATTCTTTTGGCAGTAACGTTTTGTTATTACAGGTGTACGTATTTTAAATTTACCTTAATGGTGTTGCACCTTTTATTTCACTCTCTGTATCATTTTCCTGAGCTCTGTGGTTTCCAGCTCCATCTTTCCTGACATATTCGCATTTGGTCCGTTGCTCATGATGGCTGTGAAGTGCATCCTCCAGGGTGTATGCTCATAGGGCTTCCCGAGCTTCTCTCCCAACCCCCTACAACCTGAAATCTCTGAACATCCTACTCGTGCCCTTTGGACCTGGGTGAGCATTTCTTGGGTTTATGTATCCAGGAGCAAGGCGGTGAGTGGGTCACAGGCATGCTGATTTGGCTACGAGCCACCAGACTCTTTTTGGAATGGTGGCACCACCTACCAGCAAAACAAGGAGATGGATCTGTTCCCACGTCCCTTCCAACACTTGGCATTATCCAGTTTTCTAATTGTAGCAGTCTAATAAATGTAAAGAGAATGTCCTTTGTTATTTAATTAGCATTTCTCTGATTGCTAATGAGTTTGAGCATCTCTGCTCTGCTTATTATCCTTTAGGGTTTCCTTTTCTGTAAATTGCTTAATCATATCCTTTTGGCACTTTTAATTTAAAGTTCTATCTATTTTTCTTTTATGTCCAGGACTTCCTTGCATAGTCTAAATAATAAATTCCTTGATATTAAATGCTGCACATGTATTCTTTCATGGTGTCATCTATTAACTTTTCCCAAATATCTTTTTATGAGCAGAAAAATACATAATTTTGATATGATCAAATCCATCTATTTTTTGTTATGTGGCTTGGGCTTTTAAATGTTTAAGAAGTGCTTTTCTACCTCTAGAGCACAAAAATATTCTTCCACATTTATTCTATTCTTTTAAATGTTTAACTTATACATGTAAATCTTTTATCCATTTTAAAGTCCTCCTTTTAAAGTGATATCCTATAGAAATACAGCTTTATTTTTCTTGTGTTTGAGTTTTTCCACTACTGTGATTAAATAAAATCCCTTTTATTTATAGTGTCATCTTCTCATATGACAAGTTTCATAATGGGTCTGTCTTGGTTTTCTATTCTGTACTATTGGTCTAATACCAGACCATTTTAGGATGAATACAATTGTTTCTATTACTATGGCTTTATAATATATTTTATTATCTGACAAAGAATGTTTCCTCTCTTGACTCTTCTTTTATAAGGTTGTCTTAGTGGTGTGGAGTTTTATTCTTCCTTAAGGTTTCTCAAAGTATAATTTACATATTAAATTATATGTAATATATAGATAAAAATTATGCATAATTTTCAAAACTCATTAAACCAAATACTGTCCATGCTTGTCATATGGCAATTATATTTCAATAATTTATATGGAAGAATAAATATCCAGAATTATCTAAAACAACCTTAAGGTGTAAAATATTGTCATCACCCCAGAAAATTTCCTTATACCCATATGTCAATCCCATGCCCCCATGATCATTCTGTTTGCTATTATCAAAGATTAGTTTTGCCTGATATAGAACATCATGTAAATGGAATCATGCTGTTTATATTTTATGTCTAGTTTTTGAAGAGTCATCACCACAAGTATCAGGAGCTTGTATCTTCTTAGTTCTGAGTACATTTATTTTATTATTTGCCTTGTGATGGACATTTGGTTGCATCCAGTATTTTGCTATTATGTGGAAGGTCACTATAAATATTATTGTTCAAATCTTTTTGTGGACATATGTTTTCATTTCTCTTTGGTAAATACCTAGGAGAAGAATGGCCAGACCATAGGGTTGGCTTATATTTAACTTTACAATAAACTGCCAAACTGTTCTTCAAAATCGTTGTAGCAGTTTCCACTCCACCAGCAATATGTGAGTGCTCCAGTTCTACTTCTTCACCAACATTTGGTGTTATCAGTTTTTTGATAGAAGCTGTTCAAGTGGAATGCATAAAATGTATGTCATTTTTAATTTACATTTCCCTGATGACTAATGATGCTGAGTACCTTTACATGTGCTTATTGGCAAAATGTATATCTTTTTTTTTTTTTTTTTTTTTTTGCATGGGCAGGCACCAGGAATCGAACCCGGGTCTCTGGCATGACAGGCAAGAATGCTGACACTGAGCCACCATTGCACTGCCCTGAATTATCTTCTTTTTGTGACTTTTCAGGTATTTTATCCATTTCTTTCTTGGATTATTTATTTTTGCATTTTTGACTTACTGGAGTTCTCAGCCACCCAACTTTAGTCTTTTGGATAAGAGCCTTTTGTCAGATAAATATATTGTGAATAGTTTCTAGTCTGTGGCATATCTGTTGACCAGCAAAAAAATTTATTTTCATTGAAGCCCAGTTATCAATTTTTTTCTTTATGGTTTGTTCTTTTTAAGTTCTTATTAGGAAATCTTTTCTTACCCAAGGTCACAAAAATAATCTCCTTGATGTTATGGTAGCCCATGACAAACTCTGGGATCTGTCCTATAACTACTCATTGAAGAGTGCTTTGAAAACTTTTGCTTTTTTCTTTCTTTGCTTTGTATATATGTTATACTATATAATAAAAAAGTTTTTTTTAAAAAAACTAGGCCTAAGAGTCACCCCCAGAGAACCTCTTTTGTTGCTCAGATGTGGCCTCTCTCTCTGAGCTGACATGGCAAGTGAACTCATTGCCCTCCCCACTGTACATGGGACATGACTCCCAGGGGTGTAAACCGCCCTGGTACTGTGGGACAGAACTCCCAGCATGAGCTGGGACTTGGCACCAAGGGACTGAGAAAAACTTCTTGACCAAAAGGAGGAAGAGAGAAATGAGACAAAATGAAGTGTCAGTGGCTGAGAGATTTCAAACAGAGTTGGGAGGTTATTCTGGAGGTTATTCTTACGCATTATATACATATCCCCTTTTTAGTTTACAGTGTATTGGAGTGGCTGGAGGGAAGTACCAGAAACTGTAAAGTTGTGTTCCAGTAGCCATGATTCTTGAAGATGATTGTATAACTATATAACTTTTACAGTGTGATGGTGTGATTGTGAAAATCCTGTGTCAATGATCCTTTTGTCTAGAGTATGGACAGATGGTAAAAAAATATGGATAAAAAATAAATAGTAGGGGTACAAAGTTTAAAGGAAATTGAGTAGATTGAAATACTAGTGGTCAATGAGAGGGAGGGGTAAGGAATATGTGTACGTGAGTTTTTTCTTTTCTCTTCTTATTTCTTTTTCTGGAGTGAGGCAAATGTTCAAAAAAAAATGATCATGGTGATGAATACACAACTATGTGATGATATTGTGAGCCACTAATTGTACATCATATGTAGAATGTTTGTATGTCAAGAATATTTGTTATGTTTCCTTGTTAAGGATTGAGAATAAAAATACTTAAAAAAAATCTCCTGTGCTTTATTTTATTACAGAAAAACTATGGCTCTGACTTTTACATTTAGTTCTACAATCCCTTTCAAATTTGTTTTGCATATGGATCGAGATAGAGATTCCAAGATGTTTCAGGACACTCTGTTAAAAAGACTTTTCTTTCCTCATTGAATTACCTTACTTTGGGGCCTTTGGGAAAAATCAATATATATGTGGGTGTATCTCTGTTTTTTTTTTTTTCTGTTCTGTTTCATTGATCTATTTACTTGTCTTTATGCTGATAACACATGGTCTTGATTACTGTAGTTTTATAATAAGTCTTCAAATTAGTCAGTGTAATAGCTTGGCTATTCTGAATCATTAGCATTTCTTTAGAAATTTTAGGATCACCTTTTCACATTCTTCCAAAAAATGTTTTCTAGGATTTTGATTTTGATTACATTAAATTGCAGGTCAATTAGGAAGGATAGGCAATTTATCAATCTTGAATATTACAATCTATAATTATGGTACATCTTTCACTTATTTATCTTCTTTAATTTTTCCCAGAAATATTCTATAATCCTCAGTGTAGGAGTCTTACATATCTTTCGTTAGATTCATCCTTGGTATTTGATTAAACTCCAACTACTGTAGACACTTTTCAAATTTTTATTTTCCAATTATTCATTGCTAGTTATTAAAGATACAATTAATTTTTGACTATTAACTTTGTATTCTGCACCCTTGCTAAAGTCACTAACTAAATTTAGGAGAGTCCGTAGTGTTTTCTACAGACAAAATTATGTCATTTGTGAATAAAGACAGTTTTCTTTCTTCCTTTACAATTTTTGTGCCTTTTTTTCTAGCTTTGTTGCACTGAGTAGGATTTCCATTTCAAAATTGTATAGAATTTGTGAGAGATGACATCTTTGAACTGTTCCAATCTAAGGGAAAAGTGTTCAATATTTCACCATTAAGTATGATTTTTTTTTAAAATTTGCATATGGGCAGGAGGCACCAGGGATCGAACTCCAGACCTCCAGCACGGCAGGTCGGAGCTCTGCCTGCTGAGCCACGGCAGCCGCCCTAAGTATGATTTTAACTATACGTTTTCACAGGGAGATAGTTCCCTTCTGTGGTAGGTGGATTAATGCACACCCCCCACTCCAAGATGCCCTGTTCCTAATCCTAGAAACCTATGAAATATGTTCAGTTACATGGCAAAGGGGAGTTAAGGTTGTACATGGAATCAAGCTCAGCTAATCAGCTGACCTTAAAAGAAAGATATCATTCTGGATTATCTGCAGAAGCCCAAAGTAATCACAGGGTCCTTGGAAGTGGAAGAAGGACACAGAAGAAGACAATAAGAGGGAGATGTGACAGTGAGACCCAACATCGCTGACTTTGAAGATGGAGAGAGGAGGTCATGAGCCACAGCATGTGGGAGGCTTTTTTTTTCACATGGGCAGGCACCGGGAACTGAACCCAGGTCTCTGGCATGGCAGGCAAGAACTTTGCTAGTGAGCCACCGTGGCCCACCCATGTGGGAGGCTTTTAAAAGCTGAAAAACACAAGAAAATAGATTCTTCCCTGGAGCCTCCAGAAAAGAACAGTCCTGCTGACTCCTTGATTTTATTCTAGTGAGATTCATGTAAGAATTCTGACCTCCAGAACTATATGCCAATCAATTCATGCTGTTCTAAGCCACCAAGTTTGTGGTAATTTGTTATAGCAGCAAAAGAAAACCAGTGCACCTTCTATTGATAATTTGCTGAGAGTTTTTTTGTTTGTTTGTTTAATCATGAATAGGTCCAGCCTGTTTGCTCTATTGACCATGCATCACATTGTCTTGATTGTTCCTGTCTCATAGTTTTAAAAATTATGTTGTAGACGTTGTCTGAAAAAGAACAGTAGAGATTGGAATAAATAATTTTATGTGTCAGGAAAAAGGATGATCCTTCTTCTGCCAGCTATGAGGCTGCTAGTAGGGGGATGAGGCAATCCAATCTCCAGTTAAGCTGGATCTGAGCCATTTCTATCCCTTTAATTTACCTCACCACTAGCTTCAAATACTTTGAGGGTGGGTGCACCAGTGGTTCAGTGGTAGAATGCTCGCCTACCAGGTGGAAGACCCGGGTTCCATTCCTGGACCACATACCCACCCACCCACCCCCCAAAAAACTTTGAAGGTGAATTCAAGACTTCCCTTTTAGGAGGGGTGTGGATCTGGGAACCAAGACAACAAGCATCCCTGTACACTTTACAGCTCAACTCCCAACTTTCTCTGCTCTATAGCACTGGAGAGTTCAGTTGGTCTCCCTTTTCACCCTGCTTTTCTATACCTCAAGAAATCTCTCCATACACCATTATCCTGCCCCAAATTTTCACAAGGCAGCTGCATGCACCTGACTAGGCTTGCAGTGCTTCAGAAGGCTCTGAGCCCCTTCCTGCTGTCCCCAGGTGATCACAGCTACCATCAAATAGTTTGTGAGGGTCTAGAGTGCCTCAGAGGGAATCCTCTCAGTTCCCACACCTCCATGTGAATTGTAAAGTTTCTTTAACGCACCATGTGGAATTATGATTGGAACTGCATTGAACTTATTGACTAATTGAAGGAGAATTGACATTCTTATAATATTAAGTAGTCCCATCCGTGAACTTTGAATGGGTCTCCATTTATTCAGATCATCCTGTAACTATTTTCTTGTTAGAATTTAAATTGTATTCCCTATAGGTTTTATTATTCTTGTGTATTTTATGGTTTTTTAATTGCTATTGTGAATTGTATCTTTTTAAAAGTTATGTTTTCTAGTTGGTTATTACTGGTGTATATAAATTATATTGACTTTTGAGTTTGTTCAGATAAAAAGTAAAACCTGCAACCAATTAAGTAATTTCAACAAACTCTTTCTGAGACCTTATCATTTGCAATTGCTATGTTTTCCTTAACCTTCCCCTCACCCTCTTCCCCATATAAACATAAATATTATATAAATTTTTAAATTTATTTTAAAAATAGATTTACGAACCTCACCTCCCATGCTAGTTATAATCTTTTCAATCACTTCATAGCAAAATGACAATAATAAACCATGTCATGCTTACCATAATTACCATTATTGCACACCTACTATTGTTAAACACTGTTTCACTTACAAACAATTATGGACATGAACAAATTGGCATTTTCTTCAGAATTGTTACTTCAAGGAGCCCTTATTCACAAGATTGATGCCCATTAACACATCCCTGTCGAGCTATTCTGGAGCCTTCACTAAAGAAGAACTTAAGCGCTGGAGACTGTGAGAACCCAGAGAAGAATTCTTAGGCTAGTGTTGTAAGGGAAGTTTATTGAGTTAAGTTTGGAAAAGTACAGGCAAGCTTGTTTCCTGGCAACCTGTCCTAAGGTGCTTTTGTGGTCTTCTGATCCCACCTTTTTCTTTCCCTCAAGGCTGTTGTGAAGTGGCTGAAGCTTGGATGTTTTTCCACAGACCCTTTGTATGGATCAAAAACATCACAGCTATTTTAAATGCCCCACTGACGCTTATAGCCATAATTAACCCATCTGCATCTTATTTTTTAAAGAGCAACATTGCCTCCTCTCTCTTTCTGGTGCTAATTCGGACTTTTGTGAGGAGCCTCTGGACACAGAGGCTTTTGTGAGGGTGACAGTTGCTCAGGGTCAACATTTGCTGTTTTCTATATTCAGCATCTCACTGCGGCTGGCACATAGCCAGGCTGCATGACTCCTGCCTCTGAACAAGTCTCTTTGGGTCATAGGAAACTCTGTAATATTCATTTTTCAGAAATCAAAGGTTTCCCTTCAGGTAACACATCAAGATTTATAGTACCTTGGACAGAATTAGGCATTGGATTAGAATTCAATGCATGACAATCTATCTTCCTTCCAGAGAGATATTGTTGCACAAATCAGAAAATCATAGCCTGGCTGTCTAATCAACAACATTTCATTCCAGAAAGCATATTATAGCTGGGGTGATAAGGCCTACTGAAGCTATGGATGGCATTTCCTGAGGCTTCAGAACAGCCACACTTTCTGGGAACCCTAGTGACTTTTCCAAACACATTTGAGGGTTTTCAAGTCAGCTCCATTCCTTATAGCAGGAGCTGATAGAGCCAAGGTCATGGGTTCATTTCACAAAGGACAGTTTTCTTCAGTTTCTACAGCTTTTTATATTTTCCATCTCTAAGCATGCTCCAGTGAATCTATTCATTGTTACAAAACAAAAATAAATTTACTATCCTCACATCCATGCTAGTTATAATCTTTTTCAAACACTTTATAGCAAAATAACAATAATAAAACATGTGATGTTTACCATAATTACCATTTATTGCACACCTACTGTTGTTAAACACACTATGTCTTACTTAATTTGACTGTATCACAACTGCTCGATGAAATCAGCACTATCACTCCTGTTTACAGGTTGAGAAATGGAGAATTATAGTGCTCCAGTAAGTTGCTCAAGGTGCTGCAGCTAGGAAGTGGAAACGTGGGGATGGATTTCTCCATGTCTGTCCACTCTTTTTTCAACCCACTGCAGCCTGGCTTCCTCCTCGATGGAGCCACTGCAACGGCCTGTGCCAAAGACACCAATGCCTCCTTATTGCTAAATCCAATGGAAAGTTTCCAGTCCTTACTTAGCTGACCTCTCTGCAGGTTTGACATTGTCCTCTTCCCCCAGCATCCCTGTCCCCACAGCTTTGGCATTTTCCTTCATCTCCTCTGTATCCCCCTTCTGGCTCCTATATGATTTTCCTAATTCCTACCACCTCATAATGTTGGCTTTCTTTGGAATTCTGTGCCAGGTCCTCTACCGTGGTCTCATTATATTACACAGCTTCACTGGTCACCTGTAGACTGCCAGTTCCCAGGTGTCTATCTCCAGCTTGGCCATCTCTTCTCAGTTTCAGACCTGTAGCTCCCATGTCCACTGGACCTCAAGTTCAGAACAGTTCAAAGAGAACTTATGACCCAGAACTCCTTGGAAACGATTAGGATTCATCTCATCAGGCCTCTCATCACTGTTGACCTTAGTCACTAGGTCTCTCATCTCACCACACAACTCTGTTCGTCTGCACATCTGGCCCAAGTTCCCCTATCTTAGTTTTCTGACACAAATACCATACAATGGATTGGCTTAAAAACAGGAATGTATCAGCTCATGGTTTGGAAGGCTAGAGGTCCAAAATCAAGGCATTAGCAAAGCTAGGCTCTCTCCCCAAATTCTTAAAATGTTCTGTTGCTGGCTTGCTGCAATCTTAGGGGTTCCTTGGCTTGTGTCTCTGCCTCCAGTCCCGGGTGTTCCCTTTCTCCTTGTATCTGCTCTTCCAGTTTCCACTGACTTCTGGCTTCTTCCTCTGTGACCTTCTCTGACTTCTGGCTTCCCATTTCTTTTTAAGGTCTCCAGTAATATGGATTAAGACCCACCCTGATTCAATTGGCCAGACTTAAGCAATAAAATCTGCAAAATGTCTTATGTACAAATAAGTTTACACACACAGAAAGGTAAATTAAGATCAAGAACATGACTTTTGAGGGGGTGTATTAGGGTTCTCTAGAAAAACAGAACCAGCAGGAGATTATCTGTAAATATGAGATTTATAAAGATGTCTCATGCAACCGTGGGAATGAAAGAGTCTAAACTATGTAGGGCAGGCTGTGAAAATGGCAACTCTGATGAAGGGTCCGGATGAACTCCACAGGAGAGGCTTGCTGGCTGAAGGAGCAGTGAAAATTCTGTATTCTTCCTCAAAAGTCTTCAAGTGATCGAATCAAATCCAACTGATTGGATTATCTTGTTGACGCCGGCATGCCCTTAGTTGATCCTAGATGCGCTCAGCCACAGTTGCAACCAGCTGACTAATGATTTAATAAATCAGCCTTCTCGTTTATCAGCCTGGCATGAAATAATCTTGAAGCAACAGTCAGACCAGTGCTTGCCTGATCAGACAATTGGGCATCATCACCTGGCCAAGTTGACAGCAGAATCTGACCATCACAGGTGGTATATAATTCAACCTACCATACGCAGTAACTCATACCCAATACCCATCTCTTCTGCCCTCTGGAATGCATGTATGGATATACCTTTTATCAGAATGGTCCCTACAGCTTCTTGTTCTAGTTGAAATCTGATTTTCCCCTACTGACATGACTTCCTTAGCAACCTTCTCAAGCAAAGGCTGTCTTTTCTCTTTTACTGTTTAGACTTGAGGTGGGTATCCTTCTTAGGCTTTATTGCCATTTTCTGATGGTCATTTTCTTCTTCTCCTGAGACAGGTTTCCATCCCAGTTTGTTTGACCTTCATATCATTGGTTTTACACCCCTTAACTCTTATGGCTATATTTATTTACTGTCCTCTTATTTTTCTTCAGTTATCAGTCATCAAAGATTTTAATACATGGATCACTGTATTTCTTTCCTCCACTCTTGTCATCACTTTTGGTGGCTTCAGCACCCATGCAGATGATTAATCCAACTTCCTGATGGCTCAGTTGCTTTGCCTTACCTCCAATGTCTTCTTCCACTCCACCTCAGTCATCTTCTTCCATTATCACACCCAAGACCTTGTCATTACTAATTACTGCAACCCCAAAATCTTAACTTTAAATAGTCAAAGCTCTGACTCCCACCAGTTTGCAACTTATTTCTTCTAATACTTTCACTCCAACAATTATTTGGCTCATCTGAATTTTTAATATTGAATCAGCCACATCTCACTATCTGCCATCCCTATTTCTCCAAGCTGGTATTTCATAACTACATTCAACATTCAATAAAGTATATGCCCTTGCTTCTCCTCTTGGAAAACTCTAATCTTGTAGATCAAAACCAACTTTTCATTCATTCTACACCTGCATCTAAGAAGATAAACATGGTTGGAGAGAAACAATAGGTCTCATTTTAAATGTATCTCCACAGATCTCAAATGGGTTCCCAGCTCTGGACAACTATTTCACATTTCTCTGTCTTCTCCAACTTACAGCCTGTCTTTTCTCTCATTTTGTCATCTTCTTTCTTCCACTGAGAAAAGAGAAAAATAAGAAGGAAATGGTTTCAACATTCCACCAGCATTTCCATCAACCTACTTGCATTTGTGTCCGTGTGTTCTGCCTTCACCCTTTTAACAGTGGAAGCATTACACCAGCTCTTGTCTAAGGCCAACCGTCCTATCTGAATACTGAGTTCCTCAAGTGTTTTGCTTATATAGTTTCCCACTCTCTTTTTCCTATAACATGAAAATTCCCTTCTCTAGTGCATTGTTCTGATCAGGATACAAGCATGCTGTAATTGTCTCCCATCTTAAAAAGGAAACTTTCCTTGACCCCATATTCCTCTTTACAGTTTTATTTCTTTGCTCCTGTTTATAGCAAAAGCCCCTTGAAGAGTTTCTATTCACTGTCTCCACTTTCTCACCTCCCATGTTTCCGAGCCTACTTCAAATAGGTTTTTGTCTCCACTATTTACTGAGGTCACACTTACTGAAACCAATAACCTCCATGCTGCTAAGTCCAATCATCTCAGCAACATTTGCATAGTCCATTGCTCCCTCTTTCTTGAAATACTTTCTCCACTTGACCCTGAGGAAACCAGCATGGATGTCTGTAGGCTTTGGCTATCTATTCAAGGTCTCCATTTGCATGTCTAATAAGCATTTCAAACTTTACAATGTGGTTGATTTCTACTGAACCCTGTGTTTGAATCTTAGCTCAGCCACTCAGCAGTTGTGAAATATTGCAAAAAGTACTTAATAGCTCTGTGCCTTATTATCTTATGTGTGAAGTGGGCACAATAATATCATCGATTTATAAAGTCACAGTGAGGATTAGCTGAGGCAATGACACTGATCTTCAAGCCTGCCGTGTGTATTCACTGCTCAGTGGATGATAGAGATTTCTGTGCCCTTGGCCCACACAGGTGCCTCCTCTTGAATGGCCTTCATTTTGGTGACTGGCATCACCCAGTCACCCCAGTCAGGACTTGATGTCACCCTTGAGTCCTTCCTATTCTGCGTCAACATCAAACAATAACCAATAATTTGCAAGCCTATTATTTTTCTTTTCTCCCTTTTAAGCAGTTTTATGGAGATATATCCACACACCAGACAATCCACCCAGAGTGTACAATCAGTGGTTTACAGAATCATCCCACAGTCCAGCATTCAACCCACAATCAATTTGAAAACATTTTCATTACTCAAAAAAGAATATACCATATCCCTTATCCGCCCCACCCCCTGCCACCATTTTTGGCCCTTAGCATTGGTTTGGTACATTTGTTACTGTTTTGAGAGAATATTGAAATATTACTGATAACTATAGTCCATAGTTTGCAATAGGTGCATTTTCCCCATGTTACCCCTCTATTATTGACTCTTTGTAATAGTGGAATGCATATGTTCTAGTTCATGAAAAAACATTTTTATATTTGTATTATCAATCACTGTCATTGTCCACCGCAGGCTTCACTGTGTAATGCAGCCTTTTGTTTTAGTCTCTAGCTTTTCTTTCAGTGACATATTTGACTCTAAGCTTCCCCTTTCAACCACAATCACACACTTAATTCAGTACTGTTAATTACACTCACCGTGTTGTGCTACCATCACCTCTATCCATTTCCAAACGTTTAAATCCAGTCTAGTTAAAAAATCTGCACACATTAAGTATTCACTCCCTATTCTCTACCCTCATTCAGTTTCCTGGTCACCTGCATTCTAGATTTTAACTCTATGCATTTACTTAATATAATTGGTTCATGTTAGTGAGAATGTACAATATTTGTCCTTTTGTGTCTGATTTATCTCACTCGGCGTAATGTCCTCAGGGTTCACCCATATTGTGGCATGCTTCAGGACTTCATTCCTTCTTACCGCTGACAAATAGTCCATCACATGTATGTGCCATATTTTGTTTATTTATTCATCTGTTAATGGACATGGGTTGTTTCCATCTTTTAGCAATTGTGAACAGTGCCACTATGAACCTTGGTGTGCAAATGTCTGTGTGTATCCCTGCTTTCCGTTCTTCTGAGTATCTTTATAGTAATGGGATTGCTGGACCATATGGAAGTTCTATGCTTAGCTTCCTGAGGAACCACCAAACTGCCATTGAGAGCAGCTGCACCACTATACGGTCCCACCAGCAGTAAATAAGAGTTTCCATGTCTCCACATATTCTCCAACACTTGTAGTTTTCTTTCTTTCTCTTTTTTTGGATAATGGCCATTCTAGTAGGTAAGGAATGATACCTCATTGTGATTTTAACTTACATTTCCCTGATAGTTAGTGATGTTGAGCAACTTTTCATGTGCTTCTTATCCACTTGTATTTCCTCCTTGGAAAAATGTCTGTTCAAACCTTTTGCCCATTTTTTTTATTGGGCTGTTTGTCTTTTTTGGTTGTTTTTGAGTTGTAGGATTTCCTTATATATTTTGGATATCAAATCCTTATTGGATACATGATTTCAAAATATTTTCTCCCATTAAATAGCATGTCTTTTTCCTTTTTTTTTTTTTTTAAACAAAGTTCTTTGATGCAGAAAGGTATTCAGTTTTGAGGAGGTACCATTTATCTAGTGTTTCTTTCATTGCTAAGAAACTTCTGCCTACCACAAGATCTTGGAGATGTTTCCCTACATTACCTTCTAGGAGTTTTATGTCCTGTTGTCTTATAGTTATGTCATTGCTCCATTTTGAGTATAAAGTATGAGATAGCAGCCCTCTTTTACTCTTTTCGATATGTTTATCCAGTTCTCCCAGTATCATTTGTTGAATAGATTGTTCTGTCCCAGCTGAGTGGAATTGGCTGCCTTGTCAAAAACCAACTGATCATAAATGTATAGGTCCATTTCTGAACTCTCAATTCAGTTCCACTGATGAATATATCTATCTTTATGCCACCACCTGCTGTTCTGACCACTGCAGGTTTATAATATGCTTTAAAGTCAGGAATGTGAGTCTTCCAACTTCGTTTTTCTTTTTCAAGCCTACCTTTTAAAGGTTTCCCAATTTTCTGTTTTTATTCATTCTTTCTGCTTCTACTGCAGTCCATCTTTTTCCCGGAAGACCACTGCAACTTCCTACTGGTTCTCCAGTACCTTATCCATATTGCAGCCAGTGTAATCACTTGAAAATTCATATCTGATCATATCATCCCCCTTCAATTTCTCCTCATTGACCTCTAAATTCCTTGGCATAGTATACAGAACACTTCAGAATTTAGCCTTGGCTCTCCTTCGTAACTTACCTTCTCACCATTATCCCCAAATCCACAGTACAGTTTATCTGAACTACATTCCATTTTCAAAATTTGCCATGTGTCTTACTTCAAGTCCTTTGTATTTGCACTTCCTTTTGCCTGGGACATTGTATTCTCCACCCACTCCCAACTTTTACCTGGCCAACTCACATCTGAGTTCTTCAGCTAGATATTTCCAACTCTAAGAGGCGAGGCTGATTCCTCCTGCTCCAAGTTAGCTGCCCTCTCCCACCAGTACCTGCACAGCCTCTGGTACTTTCCTTATCTTTGTACATTTAAATAGGCTGTTTTCCCTAGGGCTAAGAATTCCTGGAGAGAAGGACCTCATGCTCAGAATTCCTGGAAGAACACATTTTTAAAATCCCTTGTCCTTCTTGGGATACTCTTTAGTTTCTTGATATTGTAGGTATACACCTAACTGGATACAGCACACACTCACTTAGAATTGTGCTTGGACTTTAGTTTTTTGATCTTTGAAATGAGGCTGTGGAATTATATGATCTCCAAGATTCTTTCCAGTTCTGAAGTGCCAGAACTCTTTTGCATTTGTATAGACAGTATAGAATGGAAGGGTTGAAATTGCTGGAGGAATCTGAGACCATCTTTACCCAGCATAAAATAGTTGGGCAATTGATTTATTTTCTATTCTATTGTTTAGAAACTATATAGACACTTCTCAAAAGGAAAGTTATTAACTGTTTCTTTGAGGAATGACTTAATGTTTTATATTCATTTTCTATCCCAACTTCTTAGACTCATGGACAACAAGATCTAACAATTAAGTGGTGCTACTCCCTGAAGGCCACTTGTTCCATTTATAATCACACGCCTGCCCCACTATAGCAAACAATTCTTCCTACAGTGGATTCCCTCTTGGTGTGTTAGCTGATCCTCATGCTTAGAAGCCAGTGCTACTGCAAGTCTAGTTGACTCTTTGAAGCATGCAAGGGTTGAGCAGTTGACTGGCATCTAGATGAACCTGGTGTATGGAAACAAACTTAGTCATGGGTTTTCAGAGAAATTAATTAATTTGTGGTGGAGTGCCTACTCCATGCTGCATCTTTGTACATATCGTAGGGATATAAAAATGTATGAGATGCAGCCTTGGCCTTAAGGAATTCACCATATAGAGGAGACAGCAAAAACAATAGAGTGTGGTGTGTGCTATGAAAGAGGGAAGGAAGCTGGGTGTGGGAGCGCAGAGGATAGAAGCCCAGCTCAGCCTGAGGCATTGGAGGGCATTTCTGGAAGGCTCTTGTTTAATTTCAAAGGCTACTAGAAGAAGACACAATGAAACAGTTTGGCTTAAACAATGGGAATTTATTAACTTACAGGTCTGAGGCCACAAAAAATGTCCAAATCAAGGCATCATCAAGGTGATGCTTTCTTCCTGCAGACTGACTGCTGGTGATCCTTGGCTCCTCTGCCACATGGCAAGGCACATGGCAGTGTCTGCTGATCTCCCCCTTCTCTTCCATGTTTCATTGATTCCAGCTTCTTGCTTCTGTGGCTTTCTTTCCTTCTCTCCATATTCATTCTGTTTATAAAGGACTCCAGTATAGGATTAAGAATGATTCTGAATGAGATGGGCCAGACCTTAACTGAAAGTGACCTCATCAAAGGCTCCTAGTGAGCTAGGAAAGGATTAGACTTAAGAACGTGTTTTTCTAGGGTACATGCAGCTTCGAGCCACCACAGTTCTGGAGAGGGTGACATTTAAGATGAGTCTTAAAGAATGAGTGGTAGTCTAGCAAAAAAAATGTTGAAAGGGAATTTGGGATGGAAGAAAAAGTATAAAAGTATGAAAGCCCAGAATTACTGAGGATGGTACCAGGGACCTGCAGTCCATCATGCAGTTCTCTGAGGTATGGGGTTGGGCCTTGATTAAGGATGAGATTCGAGTGAGAGATGGGGGCCACATCATAAAGGCCTTGCCTGGACAGGAAATTCTTCAGTATCTAAGAGCCTTTCATTTCTTAAATTCTAGAATGTTCCAGTAGTGTGGTGATAAATAGGGCCAAGGTATTGCCCAGTGGAATGGGTGGGTGGGGGGACAAAGCTATTAAAGAAATCTGGGACTATCTTTGCCCATTCTAAATCATCCAGACAGTTGACTGCACTTCTTCCTTTTCTTTTCAGTTGTTCAGAAACCATGTAGACACTGTATGAGCAGCATGTTATTAAACTGCCATGCTGAGGAGATTTGTTTGAACCCTGAAGGCAATAGGGAGCCACTGATGATTACTAAGCAAGGAACCTACCATGTTTAAGTAGCCTTTCAGAAATGGCATTCTGCAGGAGTAGGAAGGAGGATGGGCTTGGTGATAGGTGGGGAAACTAGTTAATAGGTGGCTTTCATGGCACCAGGGTCACGTGTAAGAACTGAGGAAGTCATAACACCTTTGAGCTGCTGCAGGCAGCCATAGCTAGGGCCCATGCAGGGTGGCGGAGAGTGAGGCATGCCACAGGAGCCTGGAGAGATGCTGGATGCCCTCCCTGCTCATGTGCTCTGTCTGCCCAGCTACCCGCTGTTCTCCCATCACCATAGCCTCCCATCCTTCTTTCTGGCTGCCCCACTTCTGGACCTTTAAGCAAGCTCAACCCAGTGTGCCCAACAGCAGAGCTCCTCCTTCAATTCTCAAACCTGCCCTCTTCTTGCACCACTATCCACCTAGATCCCCAAACTAGAAATCCCTGTACAGTCCACATCCACCTAACCTGGGAGTCTGCAGGTTTGACTTCTTAAATATTTCTGACTCCCCTGCCCTCAGTCCACCCCTGTTAGCTCTTGCTTGGATTATTGCCTTCACGGGCCTCTCCTCCTGGTGGCGCTTGCCACCAAGTGCCACAGGGACCCTTCTAGAATGCAGATCCCTCTACTGACTCCCCATTGCCCCCAGGAGAAAGTTCAAGCCATTTAACACCTCCTGTAAGGTTCCAGCTCCTGCTAAGCTCCCCAGATGAATCTCTCACACTTCTTGCTGAACACATAATACTCTCAGAGCTCAGAGCTAATTGTCTTTTCTCTCCACACACTGCCTTGCTTATCACCTTCCTTTTGCTCAGGCTTGGCCCCTTTCTAACCTGCCCTCCTGATCCCCATCTTCCTCTTCTATGCCCCTTTTAAGAAGCAAACCCTTGAAGAAGACTTGCTGGGCAGGTGACCTCTTTCCCTGGTCTAACAGCCTCCCACCTCCCCCACTTATACTCTAATTGTCATCTATTCACTCATCTCCTTCTTGCACAGGCTGTACATTCTCGCAGGGCAGTGATTCTACCGGGCTTATTTAAATATGCAATGTACAGTCAGTGCTTCTCTTGTGTCAGACCCTGTGCTCACTTGACTTCTGTTATCTCATTTGATCCTCACATCATCCCTATCAGGTAAGTATTATTACTGTTATTCCCTTTGTAGATGAGGAAATGGAGGTTTAGGAGTATAAGCGTTAGAACCGGAATTTAATTCCAGGCATATAGACTCGGCAGTCTGAGCTCTTTATCACAAATGAAATCACCCACCAGGACAACGAAGAGGGGTGGGGACCCCCAAGGCCATTACCCCTGCACAGCAATTGCCCTCTGGAAATGAAACAGGACTGAGTTGAAGAGTTCAGTTGAAGAGTTCAGTTTCTCTACTTGGCCTTCAACAGCTGGCTGCCTGATTGCATTTCTAAGTTCCCCTTCTCCGATTTCTGGACTCCAAGCCTGACTCCTACTCAGAGCAAAACCAGTTACATGTCAACTCCGATCATTCCTCTACCTCTGATGGGGGTCTGAAATGTGCCCCCTCCTCCCCTGTCACCTGCCCTGAAGGGCCTCTGTGTAACTTACTGGGGGTGAATACTGGATTTTTCTCACCTGTGAAAACAAACCCTAAGACTGACCACCCCAAAGCAGTACGCTGCAGCTGTGGCTCTCCATGATTCCAGGGCAAGGAGGAGCATGTTCAATGTTGTCTCAGCCCCTTTGCTAGCCAGAGCCATCAGTGTGACCTGACCAAAGGTTGGGTAAGTGGCTGCTTTTCTTCTTTCATCTTGGCCACAGTCTCGCCCAGCTCAGGCCTGTGGCACAGCGAGGAGCTTGATAAGTACTTGAGGAATTCAACTGAGAACCTGTTCTTTGCTGCCTGGTCTGCTGGAGAATGTGCCAGCCACTCCCAGAAGAGGGGTTTTGTTAAGGTGTCCACTAGCTCAGCCAGCCAGGCCCAGGCAGGGCAAACATCTCATGATGCCCAAAATTAACCTGCCAGAATCAATAGCCATACCTTTTTTGTTCCTTCTGAAGCCATTTTCACATGTGGTTCTCTACTAAGAAGCAGGACTGACTCATGTTTATTTCTACATCAGTGAATCAAACATCACTTTTTATAAGGCCCGCATATCCAGGGGAAAATATAGTTTGTGTGAGTGTGCATGTGTGCATGATATTTTAAGGCTAAAGGGATTAGTTTCTCTGGGAGCTCAAAATTCTTTGGGGGTTTCATGTATATAAATCTAAGACTGTACAATATCTGAAATGTGATTCTCTCTTCAATTCCTAACCAAGGGCTTTCTCCTACCTCCTATCACAGACTAGTAATTGAGTCCCCCTTTTACATTTTGTATTCCTTTTGAAAAGCAAAATCCTTCCAGTCAGGGAGGAGATTTCCTATCTTTGTCAACTTCAGCCTCTTTTGGAATGACCTGAATTAGCCATACCCTATTTGTTAGGTCCAGAAAAAAGCCCAGCTGTCCACACTGCTGAGTTGTGCATTGCCATCGGTTTCCAAGCTGCCAAATGGCTTGGACAGGGCATTGGCCATGGATACAAGGCCAGGCCAGGGCACCACAGTTGGGAGGGTGGAGAGTCTAGTGCCTGGCAAAGTGCTGTCTTCTGGACTCAGCCAGGTTGGCAGGGCACAGAATAATCTGCAGAGCTGGGTGGGAGGCAGTGGGCAAATGGAGGCTTCTGGTGGCCTGCAGAGCGTACCGTGGTCTGAGGACAGATGCATAGAGCAGATGCCGCTGCCTGCCTCCAAGGGCTTGGGTGGAAATTGCCAAATCAGACACTTCCTTAAACATGGGCAGCATCTGGCCAGTTTAATTTGGGGTTCTCTGCCCAGGCCACAGGAGCACAGCTTGCCCATGATTCCCAACCCTTTTTTGAGCTATCAGTTTTCACGGGGTGTAGTTATGTGCCCTGTTCTGTGAGAGCTATTTGGACCATGCACCTTTTTGGCCAGAGTTAACAAATTCAGTCCTTTCTGGAATGTCCATTTTCATTTCACTCATTGGCAGCTCAAGTTTTATTTTTATTAGATGTGAAGATTCTGTGCTTCTCCGAAGCCCATTTCTCCATCCCTGGAAGCATGTTTTTCTCTTTAATCATTGGACAGGCACAAGATTTGGAGTTTGCTCACCAGCTGGGGCTGTCTCCACTCCACTAGGAGTAGATGCAGCCTGGAGGGAGGGGTCTTGGCCCGAATTGTGTCAAGTTGCCTGGTGGGCTTGCTCAACAACACGCCATTGACTTCCTGGCATCTCTTCAAACACTGCCAGGAAGGGTTTCCCCCTGGTCCTCACTAATCTAGTCTTGTCCGTGCAAATACACCAAATGGAACTAAACCCAGGACTTCAGCAGAACCACAATTACAGCTGTCAAAGAAATGTGGCTCTTTGTATATTTCCAGATTTATAAATTCCCAGACATTTAATTTCTCTACAACTCTACTTTGTAGCTGGACAGGAAGAGGCAGGGCTTGCAGGGGTGATCCAGAGGTGGGATTGCACTGCTAGGCTATTCTTCCTCGGATTGAAAACCCGGATGGCAGGAAGAGAGCTGGGATCTTTACAAGGGGAGCCACGTCTGCTATGCCTTTGTTTCTGCTGCGATGGCAGCAACACACCTCCAAATGCCATGTGGCCGCTCTCCTAGGTATTTTAAGAAGCTCTATTTAATCATTATTTTCCCACAATTTAATTAAAACTGGCAGGCAAAGATGACCTCCTTTCTCATAGCCTTGATTACATGTTGAATCAGATTCCAGGCCATTAGCCGCAGCATCTCGGAGCATGCTGTCTGGAAAGGAAGGCCTCTCCCTCTGAGCTCACCGAGGCTGCAAAAGGCCTGGCCCCAGCGCCCCTCGCTGGGTCACGTGTTTGTTGTTGCCTCTAAAACCTCATTCTGAAGCTCGGCTTCCCGCTCCTCAGGGGTCCTGCCAGGCTGGAGGCTGCTCTTCCCTGAACTGGGTGCCAAACCCCAGCGCAGAGCTGTGAAAACACAACAGCAGGGTCTGCCGGGCTTGGGGAATCTCCCCCTTGGAAAGCAACAAGGCAAAGACTCAATCAGGAGCATGCCCGTGCTTACTCCCCAACTGAAGAGCAGCAGATGAGGCCCTGGAGGGAGGTGGGCTTTTTAGGTGGTTCTCACCCTTTGTCTCCACACCTGTGTCCTGTGGAGCCACTGACTGTTGTCTCAGCCATCCTTTGAGATGGACCTGGAAAAGACATCCTTCGGGGCCTCCTCCCGGGCCTGTCTGCCTTGCACAGATTTCCTTTCATGAGTGTCTGGCTGAAGCATTGAAGACCCCTGTTAAAATAATTCATGTTCACAAGACATATAGCATATTTAATCATTACCAACTCATAAATCATTCCAACTGATTGTCAGTTACTTAGCAAGATGGTGAAGAAATAGGCAAGGCACTGGATGGGAACCACAGGTGAGACATGGTCCTGGAAGCCACTGGACTCTGATTTTGCGAGACCATGAATTAGTGGTGACGCGAGGGAGTTCTTTCCCTTCCCCCATGTACGAAGTAACGTTTCTAGAGAAGGGTGGTGGTGGTAATTTTCTTTTGGATGGTTGCAGAGGCCCCAGGTGGTGGCAGTGGCCTTAAACTAGGCACAGTGGTATTTCTAAGCCTCCTCCCCATCTGAGCTCTGCCCCTGCTGTATGGAATAGGGTTGGGTGGCATCTCTGCCTTGGCCACCAGCATCCTCTCCAGCCTCGTGCCCTTTCCTGGTCACCTCAAGAGCTCTGATTCCCAGGGGCTGCAGACCCCTTGGCATGCTCCAGGCCCTTGGCCCTGGCTGAGGCTGGGCACTGCCCTCCGCCCACCATGCTGGTCTGCTCACAGTTCTGGGCTGGCCTCACTCCCGGGGCCCTGCCGGAAGGCACCTGGAACTGCAGCAGCTTTCTGATCACCTTCTGTGAAGTCACCGGCCTCTGCCTGAGGGACTGCATCTCTTTCTGAAAGCCATAAATGACTGAGCTGGCTTAGTCCACTTCTGAAGGTGGTGAGGTGAAATATAGACGCTCCCTTCCCTGGTCCAATAAGCCTCCAGTGGGGGTGTACTGTTGTATGTTGGATCAGGTCCCCCCAAAAGACAGCTTTTATTTCTAAGCTCAGATATCTGTAAATGTGACCTTATTTGGAAATAGGGTCTTGGGTGATGTAATCAAGTGAAGACAAGGCCATGCGGGATTAGGGTGTGTCCTAACCCAATGACTGGTCTCCTTATAAGAAGAGGAGAGTGGTAGACATGTGTGGGAGGAGCCCTGTGCCAGAGGAGGCAGAGATTGGAGCACCTGTGAGCCAGAAGCTGGAGGACCCAAGCAAGCTCTTCCCTTAGGGCCCTCAGAGAGAGCACCGCCCTGCTGACCACCTGATTTCGGACATCTGACCTCCTGACCTCTGAGAGAACCCACTTCTGTCTCTGCAAGCCTCCCAATGTGTGGCAAACTGGTCCAGTTCTGGGGAACCCCCTGACTCTGGGTCCAGTGCTTCTCCTGGGGCCTTTTCAGAGACACACGCTCTGTCCAGGCACTAGGCCTGCGGTCAGGCAGCTGCAGACTGGAGGGAGGGGCCCATCTGAGTTAGCGGCTCATGCAGTGGTTCTGCTGTTCACTGTCCCTGGGAGGCCAACTCCTGAAGCCTCACAGGTTCAGTTTCTTCACCTGTACAGGAGGGACAGTACTGCTGGTGAGGCTTGAAAATAATATATTGAAAGTATCTGGCATGGAATTGACTTTCAATGAATGGCAGTCATTATCACTATTAGAAGCTAGAACAAATAACAAGTCCCTCTGGGAAGTCTCCCCTGACCCTGTGTAGCCCACACCCCTTCCCTGGCCCCAACGGAAGATACCTTATTTCTTTCTAGGCCCCCCGTCTTCTACAAGCAGGTCTGGGGCACAGTCTGCGCTATGCTCTTTCCATTGTCCTTTCTTACTTGCCTCCCCTGTATTATGTGAGAGCCCCGTGGGAAAAGTCTAGAAGTAATTCTTTTTTTGGCACATCTGTTACCTAAGACTCAGTGTGACCTCATGGAGCATGCAGCTGATGGGAGACACTCCCAGCAAACACGGCATGTGGGGGTTGCAATTAGCAGGGTCCGCTGTGCCATTAACCAGTCTGGAATCTTTGGCCCGAAGCTGAGACAAGCTTAGACCACAGAGTGTTTGACTATCAGACTTTAAGAACTTATACTGTAGATACTATAAAATCCAATGAAAATAAACATTTCCTGAGTGCCAATTGTATGTCTGGCCAGTACTGGAGGCTGAGGATTAGGATGAAAAGTCTCAGCTGCGGCACCCCCAGGGGTTTATAGCTCTAAAGGTAAGCCTTTCCCGATTTTGTCATTATTATTTCTGTGCTTTTCTTTTTGGTTTTACCATATGCATTAGTCAAGGTTCTCCAGAAAAACAGAACCAACAGGAGGTACCTGTAAATATAAAATTTATAATAAATGTCTCATGCTACCGTGGGGATGCAAGGGTCCAAAATCTGTAGGGCAGGTTGCGAGGACGCCAACTCTGATGCAGATTCTCTCTTCTCCCTTAAAAGTCTTCAACTGATTAGATTAGACCCAACTGATTAGGGTTCTGTCCATGCAGAAGACACCCGGAGTTGATCGTAGACGTAACCAGCCACAGCTGCAATCAAGTAACAGATGATTTAATAAACCAGCCTTCCCATTTATCAACCAGCCATGAACTAACCTTGCAGCAATGGTCAGGCCAGTGCTTGCCTGACCGGACAACTGGGCACCATCCCTTGGCCCAGTTGACACCTGAACACAACCGGCACACCCTATAAATATGCATCCATAATATAATTGACTTTTGCCCATGTTTAATTTTATATGAGTGGAATGAAACCACATCTAGCCAGTCCTCTGTTTCTGGCCCCGTGTGCTCAGCAGCATGTTTGAGATTAAACTGCCCTGTTCACGTGTATAGCAACAGTTTGTTAATTTCATTGCTTTATTGTATTCCATTGGGTGAAAATGCCAGAATTCATTTATCCCTTCTGTGGTGGGCTGACATTTGGGCTGTTTCCAGTTTGGAACTATTACAAACAATGCTGCAATAAACACTCTTGTACATTTCTCTTGGTTCATAAATGCAAGGGTTTCTGTGGGAAAAATATTCAGGAGGGGCATTGTTGGGTCAGTGGATTGTGTCTTAAACTGTACTAGATAATGATTTGTCAAAGAACTGTAACAATTTCCATTCCCACCAATAGGATGAGATAGTTCCCAATTCTGGCCAATGTTTGATATGGTCAGAATTTTAATTTTAAGCACTTAAACTTTTTAGTAATTACTTTACATTTACTTTTTAAGTTTGGACACTTTGTTATGGATTCGTAGGAGTTCTGCATATATTCTGAATAATAGACCTTAGTTACTTAGATGTATTATAAATATCTTGTAGTAGTTAATGGTTCCTGTTTTTACTCTTTGTGGTGCTAGATGAATACGTATGTTTAATTTTAATGTATTCACATTTATTATGCTTAATACTTTTTATGTGTTGTTTAAAATAAGTCTCTATACCAAGATCATGAAGTTATTGTCCTATATTATTTTCTAAAACCTTTATAATTTTGTTTTTCATGCACTTGGAATTGATTTATGTGTGTAGTGTGAGGTTGGGGTTGCATTTTATTTGTTTTTTCCTTATGGTTATCCAATTATCCCCAAACAATTTATTGAAAGGACATTATATGCTTATTTGAATTCAATGCCTCTTAATCCATATATGCATGGGTCTGTTCCATCCATATATGCATGAGTCTATTTCTTCTTACTCTCTTCTGATCCTCAGGTCTATTTGTATGGCTCTGAGTAAATAGTATTGAATCTTTGTTTTTTTTTTTTTAACATGGGCAGGCACTGGGACTCGAACTCGGGGCTCTGGCATGGCAGGCGAGACCTCTGCCACTGAGCCACCATGACCCACCCTCAATCTTAATTACTATAGCATAACAGTGAGTCCTGATTCAAGGGACAGCGAGGCCTCTCATCTTTTTCTTCAAGAGTGCCAAGGCTTTTCTTGGCTTTTTACATTTATGAAGACATTTTAATTCAGCTTATAAAGCGCCACAAAAATAAAGAAACAAAGAAAGTCTTTTTGGACTTTTATTGGAATTTAATTGAATTGATCGATTATTTTGGGGAGCAATGGCATCTTTACAATAGGTAGGCTTTTAATTCAAAACTTGGCATTTCTAGACATTTATTTCAGTTGTTTTAATGTCTCTCATTGTTTTATAATATATATTTTCTGTAGCGGTCTTTTGTTAGATTTATATATAGTTATGCCATACTTTTTTGATGTTTATCTTTAAAATTTTTCATTGTTAATTGTGGCAAATGAATTTCACATTATTGTATTTGTATTTAATAATCTTGCTAAAGCCTCTTATTGACTCTAATGACTTAGCTGTAGATTTTTTACTTTCCACTTTCACATTCATATAATTGGGAGATAATGGTTTCTTTTTTTTCCCTATCCCTATACTTTCTGTTTTTTTCTTAAACCATGTTTTCTAAGTCCTTCAGTGCAAGGCTGAGCAAAAAATGGTGCAAGTATCCTTGTCTTGTTCTCAGTTATAAAAAGGAAAGCTTTCAATATGATATTTGATGCATGTTTTAAAAAGTGTATACACATACGCACACACACACACACACGTACGTGTATTTCTTTAATAAGAGTGAGGAAATTTCATTCTATTTATAGTTTGCTGCAATTTTCTTTTAACCATGGATATATGTTGAAATTGGAAACCCCTTTCTGCATCTTTTAAATTAGCATAGCATCTATTTCTTTTCATCTGTTAATGTGGTGAATTAAATTACTCTATTTTCTAGAACTAAATGACCCTTGCATTTCTGAAATAAACCCCAATTTTTAACACTGTTAAAGCAGCTTGCTAATTTTTTTTTTTTCTGGAAGAGGGGGACATTTGCATTTGAGTTCGTGAGTGAGTTTGCCTTGTATTTTTGTGTTTTTTGTACCGTCCTTGTCAGATTTGGTCTTTAAGATTACATAGCCTTAAAACATGAATGTGGAGTCATTTTTCTGTTCTTTAGAAAATTTTTATGTTAATATTGGACTTAATCTGCTCCTTGAAAATTTATTAGAACTTTCAATGGAAACTATCTGGTGTTTTCTATGAAGGAAGCGTTTTAATTACTGAATCAATTCCTATATTGAGTCAGATTCTTAATTGCATTTTTATTGTATTTGTATGGTGTCCAATTGCTTATATTACAGAAATACCTCAGAGATATTGAGGGTACAGTTTCCTACCATTGTAGTAAAACAAATATTGCAATAAAGCAAGTCACATGAATTTTTATTTCCTGGTGCATATAAACGTTATGTTTACATGTTACTGTAGTCTTTTAAGTGCTACAACATTCTGTCTCAATAAAAACCCAACAATAAACATAGCTTAATTAAAATGTGACACAGAGACGCAAAGTGAGCACAAGCTTTTGGAAAAAATGGCGCCTGTCACCTTACTCCATGCGACGCTGTCACAGATCTTCAATTTGTAAAAAAATGCGTTATCTGCAAAGTATGATAAAGAGACATACAATATAACAAAGTATCCCTGGTTTTATTAATGTGTATTTAAAGTGTAAGTTTGAAACTTTTCAAACCTTCTGAAAGGTTTCAGGAATAATCCAAAGAATATGCATACACTCTTCACCTAGATTCCCCAAGTGTTAATATGTTGCCACATTTTCCCACGCACTCCTACTTTCTCTGTTTGCCCTCCCAGCCCACAGGCACCAACTCTACCTGCTGGGCTATATATCCCCCTGAAATGCAGGTCCTCTTGGAACCTCAGAGTGTGACCTACATTGGAGATAGGGTCTTTGAAGATGTAACAGGTTAAGGTGAGATCATATGGGATTAGGGGGGCATTAATCCATGGCAAGTGGAGTCCTTTTAAGAAGAGAACACAGACACAGAGGTAGACACAGGGAGAAGTCCAGGTGATGGGAGGCAGAGCACCCCAGGGATTGGTGCTGCTGCCAGAAGCTGGAAGAGGTGAGGAGGAGCCCACCCCTCGTGGGTACGGCCCTGCTGAGACTTTGGGTTTGGACCTCGAGCCCCCAGAACGGAAAGAATAAATTCTCATTGTTGTAAGCCACCAATCTGTGATATTCTGTTGAGGCCGCCCTAGGAAACTTAAATACTACCTGTAAACACATTTTTTTTTGGAGCCATTTGAGAGTTTAGTTGTAGATATAATACTATTTCACCCTTAAATATTTGGCTGTGTCTGTAGTGTTTTCTTCCTAACAACCTCAGGTAATTTGATGTTATTACTCTATTACCTAATGTACAGTCTACATTCCTATGTCCCCTGATATTTCAATAGTTTAAAAAACAAATATATAAAACAAATATTATATATATTATATAGATAGATAGATCCAGATTCTAAGTGGAGGTCATGTGTTATACTTTCTATTTCTCCTTCGTTTCCTTTACACTGGAACAATGCCAAGCCTGTTAAAAGTATCTTTCATAACATTAACATTTTTGAAGATAATTTTCAGTGTTTTAGGGATTTATTTGATCAGAAAACCTTAAAATTTTTCAGTGCAAATTATTCATAAAATCCTTTTATTTTCTTTTTAATGTGTAGGGTACATGCATTTTTGTCTGCCTTTTCACTCCTAATAATATTTATGTGTCTTTTCTCTATTTTTTTGGGGGGGGGGGTTAATCATGCCAATTTTGCTAATTTCAATAATACTTTCAGAGTCCCAACTTTTGGTTTTATTGATCCTCTTCTTCCTGTTTGCTTGCTATTTAATTAATTTTTCCTTTTATCTTCATTATTCCTCCTATTTTACTTTCTTGGGGGTTATTCTGATGTTCTTTTATTGACTTATGTAGAATGCTTAGCTCATTAAATTAGAATCTTTTTATTTTCTATTGCAAGGATTAAGGCTATAATTTCCCTGTAAGTACTGCTTTTGATGTATCTAAAAGGTTTGAAATTTTATACTTTTGTTCAGTTTTGCAATTCTAGTGTTTTCTTTTTTTTTTTTAATCTATGAGCATTTTAACTGGGTGCTTTAAAATTTCCAAACATGAAAATTTAAAGCCATCTGTCTTCTTATATTTTTGTTTTTATTTTTAAAATTTAATTGCATAATGGAAAGAGAATAATAGTGTATATGATATTAATCTTTTGAAATGTATCAAAGAGTTGTTTTATGGCCTGACATAAATTGTTTAAGTGTGTTTGAAATTGTTTCAGTGTATTCTCCAATTGTTGGGTGGAATGTGATATGACAGCCTTTTATTAATCTTCTTAATTTTGCTATTCAAATCTTCTATATCTTTACTCCGTGTTTCCTACCTACTTAATACCAATTACTGCAAGAAGCCTGTTAAAGTTTTCTATTATGAATGGCGAATTTTTCTACTTCTCCTTTAGTTCTGCCAACATTTGGTTTTATATATATTTTGGGGGGTCTTTTACTAAGAACCTAGAATTTCAGAATTGTTTGATCACCCTTGTGAAGGAAACATTTGATATTTATGTAGTGATTTTATTTTAACTCAAATTCTGATTTGGCTGATAGCTACTCTAGCTATCTTAAGGTTAGTATTTACTTGGTGTTCTAGCCAGCTGCTGGGATGTAATATACCAATATACTGGAATGGCTTTTGAAAGGGGGAATTTAATAGGTTGTTAGTTTACAGTTCTAAGGCCATGAAAATGTCCCAATTAAAACAAGTCTAAAAAAATGTCCAAATTAAGGCATCAGCAAGAGGATACTGTCACTCAAGAAGGGCTGATGAAGTTCAGGATTTCCCTCTTGACTGGAAAGGCTCATGGTGAACAAGGCAGCATCTGCTAGCTTCCTTACCAGGCTTCTTGTTTCAAGAAGCTCCCCAGGGGACATAAATTCCTTCTTGGTCTCCAAACGTCTCTGGCGGCATAGGCTCTCTGCTTCATAGCTCTAAAAAAAAGGGACTTTCTCCAAAATGTTTCCTCTTTTAGAGAATTCCAGTCACGGCCCACCTGGAATGGGTGGCGTCACATTTCCCTCTAATCAGAAGTTACCACCCACAATGTGGTGAGTCGTATTCTCCATGGGAACAATCAAAAAGCTCCCAGCCAGCAATACTGAATGAGCGTTAAAGGAACACGGCTTTTCTGGGGTCCCCCACAGATTCAAACCAGCACATTTGGTATATATCAAATATCCTTTGAATTTCATCTTACCAAGTCCTTATGTTTTAGATAATATGTTTTAATTACATCTCTTGAAATCAACCCATAGCAGGATTTTTCCCAATCTTATTCTTTTAACCGAAACTATTCCATTTACATTGTTTTTTTAATGCACTTTTATTTTGTCTATAAATTCTAATTAAGTACATTGTACTTGCCCCACTGTTACTGTTTCTATTCCTCCCTTCTCTTTTCTTCCCTTCTTTGGGTTCCTTGCATTGTCATTGTTCTTGTTTTACTTCTTCTAATCACATTTTTTCGACTATACTTGCTTGGCAGTTATAGATTTACTATTTTTAGTGTTTGCGTTTGCTATTTTATCGTGCAAATCTAATAATCTATAAAGCTTTTTGGTCTTCCTTCTTCCTGACCTTTGTTCCACACAGCTGGCCTGGAGCCACGCTGATCCAAGCTGTACCCAGAAATGCGCTTGACGCCTGCAGCTGGTGAAGCCTCCACTGATGCCCCAGAGAGTGGATTTCTAGCAGGTGCCACCAGCATTGACATCTCTGCCGTCCAATGAGCCACAGCTGTGCTCTTTCCGACAATACTTAGATCTCAGGTCTGAGTGGTGGGAGGCGGGAGGAGATGTGACTCTTGGTCACTCTAACCTCCCCAAAGGGTAGTGCATAGTTCTTATATCTGCCACTACTATTTATTTCATAATTCACTTTAATTCCATAGTACTATAGTTCCCTGTTAATACTTCTTCATATTAAGTTTTCCCTCTTCAAATCTCTGGGAGTTTCTCTGTCCTGACAAGACTGATATATCTTCTACAACACATGTAACTATTATTGTCCAAAATTTAGTTCTATCCTATTTCCCTGAAAATTGGCATTGTTTTTCTTAATTTATGCTATAACTATTTATGTTTAAGCAGATATTTATCAGTACCTTGGCTCCCCATTTGCATTAATTTTATATGGCTGATGTAACAAATTGCCACACATTTAGTGGCTTAAGACAATGCAAATTTATAGTTCTAAAGTCACTGGGTTAAAATCACAGCGTCACAGCAGAGCTGCATTCCATTCTGGAAACTCTAGAGGAGGTTCCATTTCCTTGCTCTTTCCATCTTCAGGGAATGGAAAATACAGATTCCTTGGCTTGTGCCTCTCTTCTGACAGCTTCAAAGCAATATTAGGCCACATCTGTCTCAGGCTGCCATCTCTCTGACCTCCTCTTCTGCCTCATCCTCCACCTTCAAGGACCTTTATGATTATATTGGGTCCATCCAGGTAACCCGGGACAATCTCACTATGTGAAGACTAGCGGTCTGACAACATCAATTCCACCTGCTACATTGGTTCTCCTTTGCCAGGTAGGGTAATAACTACTCAGGTTCCAAGGATTGGGTGTGAATATCTTTGGGGGTTTATTCTGCCTACTACACCATTCCACTGTGCCTTTCAGAGCTTCCATTTGGGACTAGTTCCCTTATTCCTTTAATGAGAGTTGTTTTGGTAATAAATTCTTCCATTATTTATTTGTTTGAGAATGGCTTTATTTCACCTTCATTCTTTTTTTTTTTTTTTATATGGGCAGGCACCGGGAATCGAACCCGGGTCTCTGGCATGGCAGGTGAGAACTCTGCCTGCTGAGCCATCGTGGCCTGCCCTCATCTTCATTCTTGAAAGGCAGTTTTGATGGGTACAGAAAGATAGCTCAACAGTTATTTTCTTTCAACACTTTGTGTCTCAAATCCAATTGTTGCTATAGAAAATTCAGCATCAAACTGCCATTTGTTTGTAGGTGATATCTCTGATTGCTTTGTAGATCATCTCTTTCTCTTTGGTGTTTTCAGCTATCACTCTGATATATTTTAGTGTAGATTAAAAATACCCTGCTTTGAATTTCTTAGAATATCTGTATTTGAAAATTGGTGACTTCAACAATTCTAGAACATTCTCAGAAATGATCTATATTTATATTTTCTCTTCTCCTATTTCTCTCTTGTTTTCTTTTGGAATCCCAATTATATTAAGTTCTTCCTTTCTTTCATGTCTTTTGACCTTTCTTTCATATTTTTAAATCTTGTAATATTTCTGGACTGAATTTTGGATAATTATTTGGATCTATTTTGCTGTTCAAAATTTCTCTCTTCAGCTACATATAATTTATTGTTCTGTCTGTCCACGTTGTTTTTTATTTCAATGGTCATATTTTTTTTTCTAAAGTTGCATTTGGTTCTTCCAAATTCTGCTTGGTTATTTTTTATGGGTCCCTTCTATGCTGTTGAACTTTTGGAACTTCTTTCTTTAATATATCTAATAGATATATTAAATCTATTTATTTTTATTTTTATATCACTTAATGTAAATGTCTTATGCCTTGTGTGTTTATATTTCTGTTACTATTGTTTTTGCTGGCTCTTATTCACACACGTGTTTGTAGTTTTTGAACTTAAGCTGCTCGTTTCACCCCAGTAACCTGTGGACATTTTTGAGGCCTAGCTAAGGTGTCATGCCTTAATATTTACGTTTGTTTCTGCCACCCATTGGCACTACCATCTTAGGACTTTAATGTCAACTTTTCGCATGATGTTTTTTTAATACACAGGTGTTCTAGTTTGCTAGCTGCTGGGATGCAATATACCAGAAATGGAACGGCTTTTAACAAGGGGGATTTAATGAGTTGCTAGTTTACAGTTCTAAGGCTCAGAAAATGTCCCAATTAAAACAACTCTATAGAAATGTCCAATCAAAGGCATCCAGGGAGAGATACCTTGGTTCAAGAAGGCCGATGAAGTTCAGGGTTTCTTCCTCAAGTGAGAAGGCACATGGCAAGCACAGTCAGGGCTGCTGTCTTGGCTGGAAGGGCACATGGCAAACACGGCGTCATCTGCTAGCTTTCTCTCCTGGCTTCTGGTTTCATGAAGTTCCCCGGGAGGCATTTTCCTTCTTCATCTCCAAAGGTTGCTGGCTGGTGGACTCTCTGCTTCGTGGTGCTGCAGCATTCTCTGCTCTCTCTGAATCTCTCATTCTCCAAAATGTTTCCTCTTTTTCAGGACTCCAATAAAGCAATCAAGACCCACCCAAATGGGTGGAGACATGTCGTCACCTAATCCAGTTTAACAACCATTCTTGACTAAATCACATCATCCAGGGAGATGATCTGATTGCAGTTTCAAACATACAGTATTGGATAGGGATTATTCTACCTTTATGAAATGGGACTTATATTAAAACATGGCTTTTCTTAGGGGGCATACTTCCTTTCAAACCAGCACAACAGGTAATATTGATTTTTTAATCACAAAAGTATGAAAGGGCTGGTTTATGGGTGTGGATGCTCAGGGGAGACATTTCTCCACCTGCCCAGTGTAATGGACAGTGGGTTGGCCTGAACAGTGGGAATTTACTGCCCCATGGTTTCACAGGACAGAAGGCTTGCCTCCTCCCGGGGCTGGTGGCTTCTGGCTGGCAGCCTTGGCATTCCCATCTCAGAGAGAGGTCCGCTCCTCTCTCCTCCACTTCCCATGCCCTCTAGCTTTTGGCTTCTTCCCAAATTTCTCTTTACGACTCCAGTAATAGGATTAACCCCATCCTGACTCAGTTGGCCACCCCTTAAGTAAAAATAGCATCTTCAAAAAATCCTTTTTAAACTGGGTTCACACCCACAGAAATGGGCTATCAAAGGCAAAATTGGTAACCTGCAGGGATTGCGAAGATCCCTCAGCTTTTTGCTCCCATAATTCAGGGTTTCTGGCATCACTTCCTTTTGGATTGCACAATCCTTACCTTGTGCCAACTTGGCAATATGTTTACAGTTTTTGATTTTGCCTGTTATATTAATATCTAAGTTGTCATACTGTGGAAAACGGAAACCTCCAACTTGCTTTTTTTTTATACTTTTTTATTAATTAAAAAACTTAACAAAAGAACATTAAGATATCATTCCATTCTACATATACAATCAGTAATTCTTAATATTATCACATAGTTGCATATTCATCATTTCTTAGAACACTTGCATCGATTTACAAAAAGAAATAAAAAGACATCAGAAAAAGAACTAAAACAATAATAGAGAATAAAAGATTATACATACCATACCCCTTACCCCTTGCTTTCATTTATCACTAGCATTTCAAACTAAATTTATTTTAACATTTGTTCCCCCTATTATTTATTTTTATTCCATATGCTCTACTCTTTTGTTGATATAGTAGCTGAAAGGAGCATCAGACACAAGGTTTTCACATTCACAGAGTCTCATTGTGAAAGCTATATCATTGTTCAATCATCATCA
>PVIY010005725.1:0-92374 GCA_004026745.1 Myrmecophaga tridactyla | reverse complement strand
TCCACACCCCTGGGAGTCATGTCCCACGCAGAGAGGGGGAGGGTGGTGAGACTGCTCATCATGTTGGCTGGAGAGAGAGGCCACATCTGAGCAACAAAAGAGGCTCTCTTGGGGGTGACTCTTAGGCCTAAATTTTAAGTAGACTTGACCTATCCTTTGTGGGGTTAAGTTTCATATGAACAAACCCCAAGACTGGGGGTTCAGCCTATAGCTTTGGTTGTCCACACTGCTTGTGAGAATATCAAGAATTCAACTTGGGGAAATTGAATTTCTCCCCACTCTCACCATTCCCCGAAGGGGGCTTGCAAATACTTTTCCAGTCACTGATCAAATCACTCTGGGATTCATCGGGGCATCACTCTGGACAAACCAACAAAATCTCATGTCCTACTTGAGATTCCAAGTACTTGTGACATTCAATCGAACTATCTACATGAGTTATATTAGGAAATGCTCTAGTCAAAATATAAATTTTGTAACAAATAAACATTTTTTGCTTTAGTCTCACACATAAAGTGAGATTTTAAAATATTAATTACCATCTATTTTCAGCACCCTGAATAAACTACTTCTTAACCATTAAAAGAACACACATACTCACACATGCAAACAAGCAAAAACATTAGTTAAATATAGGAGGATTATAGTCAGTGTCAAAAGTGTATGAGAAACATTGATTTAGTCAAGTGTTTCTGAATATGAGAAAGAAGAGCATTGGAGTATGCCCTGTGGACTACGGGAATGGAGGTCAAAACATAAGATTCTTGAGGCCCTGAAACATTTTATTTTTATTTTATTAAATCTCATATAGTTTTGGCTTTGGAAAACTAAAATAAAAAGGTAAAATTTGTCAAAATCTTCCTTTAAAAGATAAACTGGAAGAAGGGTAGTATAATGAGGAATAGATGCAGAATTGTTGAGCAATTCTATTTATATTGATGGCAGGATTTCCCACAAATTATACTCTATGGTCCTTGACATGAGAGCATTCCTAGTGGTCATGAATGTACGCACACCATGATGGGTAAGATATGTAGATTGAAAAAACTGCAAATAATATCTTACTCTTCCTAGAAAAATGTTATTTTAGGGTTCACAAATCTTCAATCTCCAAACCTGTATTTTTAATTTTTTTAGAAACAAAGTTTTTTGAAGGGTCTGGGTATAGCTCACATATAGTAATTTGAAAGCTGAGCTTGCAGAAGTCTGGAAACAAGGGAAGCTTTAGTAATTCAAATAGCAACAACCAAAAAGTCAACCCCTTTGAAGTGCCATCCTCAAATCAATCAGTTCCACAGATGGTTGGGACACCTTGAGTGACAATCCCACCAAAGTTATTGAGGTGAAAAATGTGCAATCATTCAAGAAAATTTGAAAATTCCAAAATATTTTTATAAGCATATCAAGACACTTTTATGAGCCAAATTACTGCTTTAGGTATACATTTACTTTAAATTGAAGCATGTAACTTTAATTTTCTTAATACCCCTGGTGGGCCTGACCTGATCATCCCAAACCCTTAAATGAGGGTTTAGAGGTCAGAAAATCTCTTTCCTGCTGTCCTCGAAGAAATAAGATACTGTGAATTCCATAGCTGCGAGGAAATTAATTTTTCCCACAGGTGGTCTTGGTAGTGGACCCTGACCCAGGGATAAGAATGCAGTCCCAGCTGACATCATGATTGTAGCCTTGGAGGCTCTGAAACAAGGATCAACCTAAGCAGCACTCACACCTCCGACCTGTGGAAACTGTGAGATAATAAACAGGAACTGTTTGTAGCCACTAAGTCAGTGGTAATTTTTTCAGCAGCAATAGAAAATGAAAATACATACCAAAAGCCAAAATATAAAGTGCCTTGAAATGCTATGCAAAATCTCTTACATAAATAAATAGAGGTAATTTAATGAATGGAGGTAAGATCAAGGAATGTTTGCTTCTAAAATGTGTATTAGAAGAATATGTGCCAGGCACATGCCTACATTTCTTTCCCATTACTATTTCTCATTTTACTGCTAGTTCATGAAACATCTTATTTCATCTCTCATAATGTGCCAAACATTGCAGAGATAACTGCAGTGAAACTGTCAAACAGGATGGATTCAGGGAAGCTTGAAGTGCTCGTGCAATATACATCCAAGAGCTCTGCATGTTCACGCCAACCAGCTCTATATCAATGACTTGATTCTTCACAATGGCAGGCTCAAAACCAGCCCTTCACTACCTTCTGCCATAATTAAGGAAGGTGTGATGAAGATTGAGAAAGATAGCATAAATGACTTTAGTTACAGCTGAATCACAGGTAGATTGAGACAGCAAACATTCACCAAGGAGCATAGCCAATCCCTATCTAATAACTTGACATATCTATAAACAAATCAAAAGAGTAACAACCTCCTTAAAGCCCTGGGGGTCAAGCAAGTTACAGCTCTGGAGATGTTTCATGGTAAGAGAAATATTACATAGAAATATATGTATATAAGTGGAAATATGAGTTTGTATGCAATTCATTTTAAAGAATGCCACACTTAAAATTACAAAATATATTTGTCTCAATTTTATTTCTAGAACTTAGGGTATTCTCAAAAATATGCAAGTGTTAAGATTTCAAGGTGGCATGTAGTCTTCTTGATGCCAGTTTCTGGTATCTTTGGGTACATTTTGATTTGTAGTTATAATTTTACCTGGTTAAAGAAAGTTGAAGGAAGGAAGGAAAGAATAGCACTCTTTTTACTTTTTGAAACACTGTTTTTAACTCTAATACCTCAAGTAGTCTTCCATAAAGAGTCTGTGACTATTCTATAGGATTAACAATTGCTATTCCTTTTTGGAAAAAGCAAAAAGCATAAAGTTAAGAAATGAGAAACTAGAGGGAGGGGAATACTTTTTCTACTTAGAACTACAATATTGTTATCTTCAAAGTTCCCTTTCTGGACCACATTTGATTATAAAGGTTTCACTAGGCTTCAAAGTGGGTACTATACTCAATTTAATTTTGCAGGGAAGCTAATTAATGATAAGTGGACTATTTATTGTTATATTTATGATTTGTTCCTAAAGAACTCTGAGGAACAAAGCTTTTTATTTTTCCAATTTCTCTTACTTTTGCTTTTTTTAAGCATATTTTATTTATATGAGACAATGACTATAAAATCAAAAGCATTTGATTATTCAGCACTGTTTATGATACAATATACCGCACAATAAATTCAGCATATACAAAGTTGATGAGAAAGAGAAAATTTTTTGTTTATTTAATTTGGAAGGTAGATATGAGACCATAAAATTCATACTAAATTCAGAAAAAAATATAGTAAATCATCACTTCTTTGGTTCTTGAGTAAATCCCAGTTGTTTACTTGGGGGGATAAGAGAAAATGAAGGAGTGATAAATTAGTAAAGGCTCTTTGATAAATTCTTAAAAAAAAAAGAATGAAAGACTCCATTTTGATATTAGATAGGAAAGCAAACAAATGGTATTTTAATTAAATAATCATATTTACAAAATGCTATAATATCAGAAATTTATTTTGTAGGAAAATTAATTATGTCCTTAGAGTCATAGGAATATGAAGGAAATATATAAAATAAAAAAAAACAAATTTTAAGAAGTAAAATAGAGAAATAAAGCTATGATCACAAATAAGAGGCCAATTATTATATAATTGAAGAATCTTCAGAACCTTTATTGTAATAAATTGAAATACATTAAAGAATGACAAATTACAATCGTATTCCAATGTATTCCTGATTTGACTAAAATCATATTCCAATGTATTCCTGATTTGATAAAGGCTTCAAAATGAATAAAATTCTTATTCATCACAATATAATCTTAGGTACTTTGAAGATGAAAGAATTTTTCCCAAATTCTTTTCCAAATCCCGAAACAACTGTGGCAATACTGTGTAGACTGGAAAAAAATGGAAACTTCCCAAAGAAGTACTAGGCAACCAGGCCCAAAGTAGAGGGCTCCCAGGTCATAAAAGCATGCTAACCAGGGCAATAAACACATAGATATCAGGAAGTATTTAAAAGATGGTAGGTAAATATCCTTGGATTAGGTTTATCAATATGGAAAGGGCTTTTGGCTTCACCCTGGCCATGCTTCAAGACTGCAATTCAGAGTTTCTTTAAAAATCTGATTAGCACTCAATTTAAAATATATTTATTTTTAAATATTTTAATGTACATTATATACAAGTTTCAGTGCAATACCTGATTTAGCACTTGGGAAGCCACTGACCAACTAATCAAATAAATTGTGACTGGTTAACTAATTTTCATACAAACAGCAGCATAAAACATTTACTGCCTTTTCTTTTATTTATGTTTTCTTATTTTAAAAGTTAAAATCTAAAAACTAATATTAATTTAAAATATTTTTAGTTATAAATCAGGTTTTAGTTGACATTGCATAACCAAAACCAAGTAATAAAATTAATACATTTCTGTGGTTTGGGGAGTTTTTAAAGAATAATATTTTCCCTATTGATTAATTCCTTCACTAATTAATAGAAATATTTAGCTGGCTACCAAGTGCCATAAACTTTCCACAGTATTCAGTATGAATGAAATATAATTTGTTTCTGATTAGCTTCATTTTATATGATTGCTATAAATTTGAACTAATAAGACAAGTATATAACATCATGCTTGCTTTCTTATCTGTTAAAATGTCTCTTAAATTTTCATTGAAAAAAAGGCTATCTGCTGTTAAATAATTTAAATAATTCCTTTAGCATCTCTTTTTACTTATTTTATAACAAAGACCAAGGGAGATAAAATAACTAAATATTAGCAAAATCAAGATTCTAAGAAAAATTTTTTTGCCTTCTTCCTCTTTTCCTGTTCTACTTAATTTGCAACTTTACTGGATTTAGCTTTAGATGAAGAACCAAGCAGGAGGCAAAAAGACTGCATATTCTTTATCATAGAGTGTGGAGGAAGAGGATGGACATTCTTAATTTTACTAAATTCCTTTCTCCCACCAGGGGTTTGATGATGATTATTATCCACCTTTAAATTCTAGACACTGAGCTTGGTGCTGGGGATATAATACTAAGCAAAAGTAGGTAAGTCCCTACTCTCCATATCAAAGGAAACAAACATATAACTTCCTAGTATGCTTTAAAATGCTATCTTGCCTGTGGAGACTATTTTAATTTTTATAGACAGATATAAGGCCTTCTGTTTTACTTCCAGTGTAACTTGTATACACCTATATAGTTGTATGATTCTTGCTGGGTTGTCATTATTTGATTATATATATTTGTCTGCTAAAACCTCAATGCACTGAAGGTGCAAATGTATCTGCTCGTACTTAGTGTATTCTTAGTGTACTGAAAGCAGTTACAAAAAAGGAGTACATTTTTCTTCTGGAGTATGAGTTCTAGATTTGTTAAGCTGCTTGAAGGAATGTAAGTGGGATACAAATAAATTAAACCATGGGACAGTATGACTTGAAACAAATTTCCACTTCTCAGGTTGACAGTGCATAACAGTACATTGAGAGGCAGTATGGTGTAGTGGTAAAGTTGTAAGGCTCTGAGATGAAACTTTCTGTATTTGAATCCTACTTATATTCCTTCAAGCATCTTAGTCTTTCTGTGCCTCTGTTTCGTCATGTGCAACCTGGTGATTAAACTTAATATAAGCGAATGAGTTAGGCACATTATCAGATTGTGCTCCATGCAGAATTGCTTGTGTTGAATTTTCTGTTACAATATAGATTGGCAGTGCCATGCTTTGGGGTAATTCGTGAATTATGCACAGTTAATGCGTGAACTGATACCAGAGTATTGCTTATGGGGTGCTTCCCCAACAGAATTTGGCAAAATTTCTGGATATTATCAGAAGAGTTTTGTGAGACATATTAAAAGTAAAGAATTAAATTATAGCTGTGTGCATTACTTATGGATATGTACAACAAAATTGATGCAACTAAATGACCTGAAAGTAATTACATGGCACAAATAATTAAACATGATGGAAAATTGCCATCGTGAAAAATACTTAGTAGTAAGCTTGGGTGTAGCCTTGACACCGAAGTCTAAAAGTTTTGATAGTAGTAGAATCTTAAAGATATTTGAGGTTGTGTTATGTAAACAAATATTTGAACATAGAGTTGTTCAAAATGCATCTATTTTATAAGGCGACAATATCTCATGCAATAAAATTAGCTAAGGTTTATATAACCTGAAATTTTATTGACATAAGTTGCACAAAATTAGCTTCGGTGGAATTTCTTTTTCTTAACTGTGGAGTTCTTTGTTTTTTATTTCTTTTATTCCTTGCATAGAGTGAACCAGAAAGTTATCACAGATTTTCCTCATAAAATGTATGCATAGCTCAATGAGTCAACTAATGTTGATCACTCTGATAAGTTATTAATGGTTGAAATAGGTAAAAAAGAAGGTGATCACAGAAGAGTTGTGCTTGGAAAAATGTGATTAATATGAAAGGAATCATTGTGCTCAATCATGTCACACACATCTTTATGAAACCTAGATAATCAATGCTGCTTTTAGTTGGCTACAAAAAGCAATCAGGATAATATGTGACTATGAGAAGAAAGTATCGTGATCATACATGTAGTACCATCATATACTTGCTGTTTAGACTTTGCCAATGAATTTGAAATATAGGTTTTCTGCTATGCTGCCACAAAATAATAACATCATAGGTACACTCTGAATAATTGTCTCCTGGGAATTTTTTTTTTTCAGAGAAACATAACAAGCAAATGATCCTTTGGCAAACAAATGTTATGTGACTCTCTTGGAGGTAGCTATTTGCTAGTATTTTTTGAAAATGATTAAAATTATAATTTAGTTTTTGACTTGATGTGATGTTTTGCAGCTGTATGTACCCCAGAAAAATATGTTCTGAAATCTAATCCATTCTTATAATTATAAACCCATCGTAAGTAGGTAATTTTGATAAAGTTGGTTCTGTCCCACCTTAGTCAGTCTGGGTCTTAATCCTATTGCTGGAGTCCCTTATAAGAGAATGAAATTCAGACAGAAAGGAAAGAAAAAGCCACAGAATCAAGAAGCTGAAGTCAACAAAACCCAGAAGAGTAGGGGGAGACTAGCAGATACCACCGTATGCTTTGCCATGTGATAAAGGAGTCAAGGCTTGTGGCAGCCAGTATTCAGGAAGAAAGCATCACTTTGGTGATTGACTTGATGATACATTGATTTGGACATTTTTCTCACCTCACACTGTGAGTGAATACATTCATATTGTTGAACCTGACCATTTCATGTATTTTCTTTGAGCAGCCTAGTTTACTGCCGACTAAAACATTTGGCAAAATAAGAAAGCTAATTCTTCTATTAGCAAATGTGATAAATACATTTTTTATAAATGAAGTCAATGGATATATGCAAATAAATAGTAGGTACATATTAGAATACAAATGAAAATTTTATGCTTTATTAGAAAACACTACCTCTTTTGGTAAAGTATTCTGAAAATATATTTTAACTAAATTTCCTTTTCTAGAAGGTGCATTTGTTTCAGAAAATGAATTATTGGCCATTAGAGTTGAAGTGATCATATTAATCAAATCCATTTCATTTTAACTGTTATTAGTAATGTTTTGATACACCAGCCTATCCATGAACCTGAATAAAGTTTGAATTAATGAAATTTGAATAATTGATGTGTTCACTTAACTCTAAAAAGTAACTGCATATACGGGAGTCTGTTACAGTGTTCTGTTTTACAGTATGGGTGTGCAAATGTCTGTCCTTGATGGAACCTCAGAATATAGCATACTCCACCTATCTGCCCAGTATGTCAAAAAAATCGAAGCTATCTCTCAAGACGGTCGAAGTGTTTCCTTATATTTAATGGCGGAAGACCATTTGTAGCCGACATCCGACTGTTCAAAGAGATCTTCAACTCACCCAGGCCTTTGCTACCGCTTTCATTGTGCTTTTACTGAAACACAGAACTGTTGATTTTTCCCAAGGTGTGGTGCTGGTTGCCACAGTCTTGCTACAAGAGTAGGGATGCAAATATGTATTCTCAAAAGTCAGCTGAGGTAGCAGAAGTTCCAAGAACTCATTTCATCATACGCTACAGAACCATGCTCCGAGATTGATGTCAGGGCTGACCCCCTTGATTCAATCCTAGCCACTGCAGGGATTGAAGATGTCCTTCTCAGCTACAGTGATCCTTTAAGGCTCTAGGTAGGAAAATTTACTTTTAACACATTGCTTTCTTTCTCAACTGCCTTATGCCACAGAATTGTCGTAGATTCCCTACATTGCAGCAAATTAGATTCAGCCATACAGACCCTTTATCAGGGAGAAAGCATGCCTTCAGGCAGACGGGGACTGAACTATGATTCAGTCTGCAAATTTATGAATACGTAATGATCCTCTTTTTACCACCAAACTTGATGCAGGATCAACAGCTCTGTTTCCTTTTTTATCTCCTTGGTAATTTTTCACTCTTTACTTTTCACTCTTTTTTGTCCCTATGTTGGGGCCACCTGGTTTAATCTGATGGGTGCTAATCATTTAGAATCTTTGGGATGATTGGTTGTGTTCATCCTTCCTTCCTTCTCAGAAGATGTCTGGGCTCCTTAGTGTAACAAACCCCCTCCATTTCAGAGAAATTTAAGAACCGCACATTAACACTTTCCTCAAGAAAGAGAGAAAAAAAAGTATTGAACTTTTGCATTTTAACAGGGACTTTCCGAAAACAATGCCTTAGTACAAAGGAGTACAGTAATTGGTGAGAATGTTATCAAACAAGGTAGGCCTTTAAAGGAGAAAGACCGCATATAATAAAAGATAAGTCAATCAGTTCTTACCAAACTAAAACTGTACTGCTATTTTGTAACTGTATTGAACAAGATAAGATTTATGTTTGTGATAGGGTGATCAGCACCTTTATGTATCAAAACAAAGACCAGCAACTGTCTAAAGAGAAGTGATAAAATGATAAAATATATACGACAATTCCTAAAGTATTTCCTTATGTCTTGAATAATACTGAGCAACATATGTTTAAGAAACAAATATACATGTGTTTGTTATTATTATTACCTCAAAACTGAAATATTTTATAATTATATCATAATTCTTATATTCTAATTTTATCTTTTTTACATTTATAATTTTGTTAATAAAATCCAGCATCAGTGATTTTTTAAAGAGGACTGGGAGAAATTTTGAAACAAATTGCAAAAAAGGTTAAGATCCACTGATCTAACACAGATTAGGCCATTTAGGACATATTTATGAGTTAATTAGCAAATAAATATGATTTTGCTTAATAGATGGAATTTATAGATAAAAAAATTCTTCATAAACATTGCTTGAAGAGATGCCCCTTCTATGAGTTTGGTGGAAGAAGATACTATATCCATCTATCTATCTATCTATTCCAACAATGTTGTTAGTAACACAGTCAATGATTGGTACAAAAATCATGATAAGCAACTAAGCAATTTTTAAGGTTCAAGTTATATATTTTAAGCCAGAGGAGGCCAAGATAAACTACTCACCTGCACCATCTTTATTAGCATTTAGAACTCAAGTGTTACTATCCTTAAGTTAATGCTGTTTCTGCTCAGGCAGTAGCGGCTCTGAACTCATGCATGCCCTCTCAAGATCCTCCCACCTCATATTTAATTGAGATTTTCTCTGTAAAGCCTTTTCCATCCCATAATGGTTTACAAAGATGGTGTTCTTTTGTATCAAGAAGGAGAAGTGGATCATATATGTAATAAATACAAAGTTCCCTGACTTGGGTAAGAATGATTTTTGTCTAGCAGCATGTTTTTCATCTTCAGATTAAAGACGTGCACAGAGAAAAGAACAAATTAAAATAGCAATTGAGGGATTAGAATCTTCATATTCTGCCTCCCAATTATTCTACTTATCTTTATTCTGACTGAAAATCAGCATGCCTAAGAATCATATCCTAAATATCTTTGCCTAAAAAATTTCAGAAAAAAAACCCGTAAGTTTTAACATTAGGATATCTGCCACTAAATTAATTGGCATTTATTACATGTGCAAAGTTTGTTTTAATCTAATTAACCATATGTCCCCAGAATTTCGAACCAGTTTCTTCTGTACTTTTATTATTTTTTTTCTTTTTATTAAACTTTTTTACTGTATAATATAAACATATACAAAGCAAAGAAAAGAAGCAATAATTTTCAAAGCACATTTCCAACAAGTAGTTACAGAACAGATCCCAGAGTTTGTCATAGGCTATGATTACATCATCTCAGATTTTTCCTTCTAGCTTCTCTAACACTAGAGACTAGAAGGAGTATTAATATAGTGATTCAGCAGCCATACTCCTTTGTTACATCCAGTTTTCTTCATTATACCTCCTCCTCCTCCTTTAATCCTTCTCCCAACCTGTAGGGATCTTTGGACAATATCTGTTCTGACTTTTTCATGTTGAGAAGGGGTGTCCACACTAAAGGATAGGAGGATTAATTGATAATCCTGGAGAGGCTAGTCCCTCCGAGTTTCAGGATTTATCCAATTTAGGAACCATCTGGGAATTATATGTCCCAGGAAGGCAAACCTAGTGCATCAAACCTTTACAGTCTCAATTCAAACCCTAGGTGTTCTTAAGAGTCAACAGGAGTGATGCTGTTTGGAGTTTAGCAAACCATGGCAATCGCATAAGAGCAGCCTCCAGAGCAGCCTTTTAACTCCATCTGATCTCTTTTGGCCACTGATGTCTTATTTTATTACACTTCTTTTCTCCTTTTTGGTCAGGAGGGCCTTGTCAATCCATGGTGCCAGGGCCAGACTCATCCATGGAACTCGCCCCATGTTGTCAGCGAGATTTTCACCCCTGAATGGCTTCTACCATGTAGCAGGGTAGGACAATGGTTTTCCCTACAGAGTTGGGCATAGAGAGAGAGAGAGGCCACATCTGAGCAACAAAGTGGCTTCCTGGAAACAATTCTTAGACTACATTATGGGTAATCTTAGCTTCTCCCCTACATTTTTTGGTTTTGTTAATTTTATATGGTTTTAAGTGACATCGCAGATCAAAAACCTCGGCCAACAAATCAAAACAAAACATGGTATGAACTGAATACACACTGAAATCCCACTGCCAGCCCTTTATTTTAGCAGCAGCTTAGCATCATGTTTATCCTTTAATCAATGCGTGACATTCACTTAGTCCTCTGTGTCTCCAAGCGTCATTAAAACATGAAAAATTGCTACCAAATGAAATAAAATATTTTCATTTCAGATACAATTCACATAATTTAAGGATTAAAAGAAAGTTTTATTCCTGTCTTTGTAATTATGACTCCAAAATAGCAATACAGTTTTAGTTTGGTATGAATTGATTGACTTATCTTTTATTATACGTGGTCTTTCTCCTTTAACGGCCTACCTTGTTTGATAACATTCTCACCAATTACTGCACTCCTTTGTACTAAGGCATTGTTTTCAGAAGGCCCCTGTTAAAATGCAAATATGCCATCTGGCAAGCCTTTACCTCATTAGCTCGCACCATCACAGCAGCACATATTCTGTATCATATTAGACATGGAATAAACTCAAAGCTGATGAACTCTAAGAGAAGACAGTTGGAAAAATCTCAAGTAAGGGATGTTTTGGAATATCACCTAAGGGTTATAGAACAGTAAAAAGGAGAGTAAGATGAATGGGGGCAGTGGGGAGGGTGAAGACCACATTTCTAAATTTGATATTTTGTCCAGGGGCTGGCTGTGATGGATTCACAGACACACAGAATATCAGAGCTGTAAAAGAATTTTGAAAACATGTAACCAGACACCTTCACATTACAGATGAGAAATAAGAGTCTAAAATTGCTAAGTGACTGCACATGCCCTCAGCTAGATTCCTGTCATTAGCTCTTAAAGCCCACAGTGCCAGCACTTAACCGAATGCCTTAGCATTTCAAAATATATATAAAGCCACATCAATAGTCACATGTAACTTCATGTGCATATGTGCAGTTTATTTTCTCTAACTAGAGTTGAAGCCCCTTAAATGTTCTTTTGTGTCTTTCCACAGTAGCCAGTAAGTAGGGACAGTCCCCCCCTCCAGTCACTGCTGCCCAAGGTCAACCTCCCAGCAACAATAGAATTTAATTAAGAAAGCAAAGGGTTAAACCTCCAGGCAGACCTAACCAGTAGGAAGTGTTAAAGGACTTAACAAAATTTCTCCTAGGTTCATAATCCCAAATACAAGTCTTGAATGGAGAAGACTTGTGTCCTATCCTGAAAACCACCTAAAATCCCACTGGTTTCTGATTGCTGCACTTGTGACTGTGAATTGTCAAAATGGGGATGCGATGCAGCCACCTGACCAGTCCGTGAGGTTATACTCCAGAGCTCCATTGTGTAGGAGAGGTCTTCTTTCTGAAAGTCCACAGCCAGTATTTTCTACTGATATTTGAACTGACACAACATGTTCATAACTGAAGGAGCAATTGTGTTTGGATTTTGAGACAGTGACAGATGAAATTTCTCAGGAGATACCCATTAAACCTCTGAGATTCTAGCATGTTTTGTTGTAACAAACAGAAATTCAAGATTTTCCTCAGAAGCTTTGATTTCAAATATTCTATTCAGTGCCTATGCTCATTTAAAAAAAATAAACACTTTAATTTCTCCGATTATAAAGCTAGCATACTCTTATCTGTGGAAGATTTATAAACTCAGAGCAATATTAAGAAGAATGTGACTGTCCCTCTACTCTAATTTCCATATCTACAAATGAACTGTGTTAACCTCATAGTGTATGTTTCTGCTACACTACATGTGTTAGATATGAATACAATATTTTCACCATCCTCTTCTCAGCACCCAGGGGAGAAACTGGGAACTACGTTATTGCAAATCCCTTTTCTCGCATGGATCCAGGTTGCAGTTTTACAAGAGAGCAGCACTGGCTAGAAATTTGAACAGCAGAAGAAAAGAGAGGCAGGAGCACAGATGAGATTCAAAATGGCTTTCCCAGTGGACAATCAAGAGCTACCCACTTGCCTGCTGTTGACTGAGATAATTGGTAGACATTTCCCAGAGATTACTGAGAATTACAGTGGCTTCTTGTGGAGAAGCTTAACCCTGCAGAGAAACTCTTTGCACTTGGAGTACATGGAAGGCCTTCTGCTTCCTTGACTGCACCCTGACCAATATATTTTCCTTCAAATTTTTCTATTATATTATCTCCATATATGACATACACACTTTAAAAATTCTGGTTTTATGGTTGAATATTTGTTTAATATTAGCAGGCTTTCTGTACCATTCAGTATTTTAATTACATAATATTTCATTTAATCATTTTGGGGTCTTTATTCTCCAATATTTGGCACTTAATATTATTCTATTTTCAGCAGTATCAAAACTGAAATTCACAGAAAGCAAGAAGAGTTTTGGCTGCATTTCTGATTATTTCCTTAATAGATATCCAGAATTAAATTTAATGGGGCAAAGAATAGAATTGCTCTTTAAGGCATTTGATATATATTGCTGACTTTTTTGCTCAGAGTGATTTTATAGATTAAATTTTCATTAGGAATATTTGATTGCTTTTATCATTCTACCCTATCATTAATATTAAGGAGTATGTCTATTCTTGTCAGACCATATATTCTCATATGTTGTTTAGAAAACATAGCCAACCACCTGTAGGGCTTTGTTCAAAGTAGACGCTCATTAGACATCTGAAGACAGATGATCATAGGAATCTTGGCAGGGTGTTTGCTAAGCCAAAAATGGGTTTAAAAACTGATATAACAGTTTGTACCCATTGCTTTCCTTGTAATGTACTTGCTTCTCCTTTTAGAACAATGTACGTAGAAACAAATTACACATTTTATACAGAAATATACGCTCATCCAGAACAAACCGTGTAATATGTAGTTCCGTAGGGCTTAGGGCCAAGTGAAAATGTGGGGTCACATGTTAAATAATTATTGGCAGCAGGTAGCAGCAGAGCATTTTAACCAAGCATGGGCCCTTGCAAATGCCATTCCCTGGGCAACTGTGCAGGTCACACGCCCTTGAAGCCAGCCCTGCTCTTACCTATAAGACATCTATAAAAACAGAAAATAAAGCTAAAAGTCTTCAACTATAAAGGAGACCATAAGCAAATTTCAGGTAAAGTCGAGATGAAAATTATGATTTCCTGTCCCATTCAAGTAAATGGTGTGGATTCAGTAGCTTAAGCCATAAATCTCCATGTATTCTACAGGTTTGTCTTTGCATATTATTGATCTGTAGAAGAGCTTTCTCAACCATGGCAGTACTGGCATTTTGGATCAGATAATTCTTTGTTGTGGGATTGTCCTGTGCAATGTAGCATGTTTAGAAGCATCTCTGTCTACCCAGTAGCACATGCTTCCCTCCAAAATTATGATGGACTGAAAAGTTCTACAGTCATTGTCAAATACCTGCTGGAGGACAAAATCACTGAACCACTGCTTAAAGATGACCTCTTTTTCCGATTTTCATATGTGAAAGAATTCCCTGGAATGTTGACTAAAAGTTCTAATTCTCCAAGTTTCACCTTCAGAGATTCCGATAGTGTAGGTCTTGAGTGGGGCCCAGGAGTGACTCTTATAAAAGTAATCTAATTTTATACTTTGCAAAATACTGGTGAAGAGATGGACCACTGTAAATAGAGTTCTACCATTAGATGAGTTCAGTTTACTGATGGTGGGGTGCCATTGTCATATTTGCTTAGGACAACACATACACATATGGCTTCTGGATTAACGTTCAAGCCTCCAGTTCAATTTGCTTTCATAGACACAGACACAATCTGCTTTGCAATTAGGGAAGCACCCATCTGGCAGAGAGAAAATTTGGAGGCTGTAAAATAAAACAGGTAAAAATTTTTCTCTGTCAGCAAGGCTGCCCGAAATAATAATCATCTAATGAAAGTTCTATAAGACTGAGCATTTGTGCCTCTTTCAGGGTGAATTGGAATGGATGGCCCCATTGAAACAATACCTGCTATCAGATTATTAATGGGATCCCCCTTTCTTTCTGGCTCAGCTTTATTAGGTAAATATTTATTGAGCACAAACAAGGTTAGATATCTGATAGAAAGCTCAACAAATTCATCCAATTTACTGACTATATGGTACTAAAATGTTAGAAATTAAGAAATTCCTATGATTGACAGATGTCTAATTTGCTTCTACATGTGGTGGTGTGTGTGAAAGGCTAATAGACAATTAAAACAGCAGGGAATCCTCCCCTTTTAAAAAAAAAAATCCCCTACTTTTTCTGTAAATCTACAAGTCTCTCTCAGTGAAATGCTGCCTCAAAGCTCTGTCCCCAGTTTCTGCCTTGGAGCCTGCTGTCTTGCATGTCCTCATTCAAGAAGGCAGGCATCATGTCTAGTTAATCTCAATTAATGAATAAGTGAAAACAATAATTTTAACATTAATTTTTCCCCTAGTTCCTCACAGTCACTCACCACCAACTCAACGCCCTCCATATTTAGCTATGGCTTTAAGGATCCTAACCCAAACAAAAATCCCTGAGAAAGCCTTTCTCTAATCACACTCACCTTGGAATCCAGAAGTATTTGAACCAGGATTGTTACAATCTTCTTTATAAAGGACCTCTCTAAAGGGAATGAGCTCTGCAGGACATAGAAGATCAATTGCAAAGAATAAGTAAATCAGGAGTATAGAGCATTGTCATTCTCATCTAAGAATACAGGCTTCCAGCATCTTTAAAAAGCATTTCCTTTGAAAATATGTATTCTGTCCTCAAAATTGCCTTTGCACACATCTATCAATGTCAAATGGTTTTCATTATATTTCTTTGGTTTCTTTAAAGGCTTCTATATGTTCATCAAGACCCATGTTTCTGCCAGCTATGAATGCCATCCATTGAAAGAAGTGTGTCCAGAGAAAAAGGATATACAGATATACAGTGACAAAATCAGGATATGAAGTTTAATTTTATCCAGAATATTTTTGTTCTTTTCTGAAATTTATTAACATTCTGAAGACTCCTAATGATTATGGGTTAAATTCTTTTAAGAATCTCCTCCACCTCAGAATCAGAATATCTCAGCAAAGATTCTCCCATGGGATTTAAAATGTACATACCATACACAATGGAAAAAATTGAGTAATGCAATCTATGAATATTTATGTGCATTAACACAGATTTTATGAACCTGCATTTCAGCTTTTCACACTTGAATGGAACAGTAAAAAATTGTCAGTCATACCCTAAGTGGGGAAAAAATGTAGATAAGGGGGCATGCAAGGCTATCATGGTACAGATGAGCAATTCTTCAAAACACATTTATGTTATTACAGGTTGGGCTTAATACTTAGGATTACTCAAAATTCTTCAGGAGCATAAAGAGAGCAGTGCTAACAATCTGAGAAAAGATTTTCACCTGGATTGAGTCTGAGACAGGACCTCATCTGACCACAAATATAGGTACCTTCCCATGTAAAGTCACTAGTTAGCATAATGCAGATGTTTGGATGGAGAGGAGCATGAGCTGTCACCTTCTCCACTCTCATGGGTTCAATGAATCATTCTCATAGATACTCATAGCCCTGGATGTTATGAGCACAACCTTCCCTTCCCTAAATGTGTAACTTCAGAACATATTCTCTTAGAACTCCAGACCACCAATAAATTGAACTGTTTCTAACTTTGCCATTTTCCTGTCAGTTAGTGTCACACATAAGGAGTTGGCTAGCTATCAGAACGTAAAATCATGTTTGTGCTTGAAAGAGGCACACTGTTGGCATCTTTCATAGGATCTTTCAGACCTCATTAAAGTCAGAAATCTAAAAAATAATTCTAGTGACGTGTAGAAAAGGGGAATAAGATGCAGTTCCCAAAAAATTTTCCCTAGAACACATGACAGGAGTTAATTTTTAGGGGCTCATGGAACACATTGTGAAAAAAAGAAAAAAATAGATTTCTCTATTGCTAGTGGATTTCTCTATTGCTGTTGATAATTATGAAATGACTAAGGTTATTTTTATTGCTAGTATATCTGTAATTCTCCAAAAGTATGAAAGAACAATTTAATCAGGTTACACAAACTTATAAAATCAGAGGACTTTAGAAGAATATGACTTGCTTCAGGTATAATTCAGATAGAAGAGGAGTAAGAAAATAGTGGAGAAAGTGAGAAGATGGATTCAGAGATTGGAATGATATGGTTACAGGCCAAGGAATACTGACCGCCACTAGAAACTGGAAAAGCTGAGGAATGGATTCTCTCCTAGAGCTTCTGGAGGGATTATTGCTCTGTTGACACCTTGATTTTATCCCAGTAAAACTGATTTTAGGCCTCTGCCTTCCATACTGTGAGAATATAAATTTCTATTGTGTTAAGCCACCACATTTTTTGTAATTTGTTGCAGCCATCACAGGAAATTAATATATTTTATAAAGTATTATGCACAACGAACTATAAGGTAATCATCTAAAGTTATGGAACTTAAGTGATTTGCTTAGCACCAACAAAATAGTCCAACATTTTTTTAGATTTTTAAGATTTTGTTTTTAACCTATATAGTATATCAACTCTGAGAGCCATTGTACATAGTAAATAACAATTCCTTTGCTTTAGAGGCTTTCCTGGAGCTGAGTTCTAGGAAAAGTTAGTCTATTGTGGTGAGTCAGACGGATAGTTCAAAGTTAGCAATTTACAAAGCATGCTAACATACCATTAGAATGAATTGTAAATTTTGTGTCAGTTAGTTCAGACTTGCCCAAGCAACTCATTTTGTAACCTCCCTCGGACATAGACTGTTGCCAACCTTGCTAAGTAGATAGTGACTTCTCATGAAAACAAAAGGACTTGGTTCCAGCTGTACGTCAGTGTCTCTTCTTATTGATCAGTGACTGTGATATACTTCTTGCTATTTTGAAAAAAATTTCTGTTCTAGTAACATATGTACAACCTAAAATTTCCTCCTTTAACCACATTCACATATATAATTCAGTGCTAATTCATTACAAACGCTGTGCTACCATCACCAATATCCATTACCAAAGCTTTACAATCAACCCAAACAGAAACTCTATACTATTTAAGTATTAACTTCCCATTTCCTACCCTAAACCCGCCCCCCAGAAAAACTGTATTCTAGATTCTTACTCCATGAATTTGCTTATTCTAATTATTTCAAATCAGTTTGATCATACAATATTTGTCCTTTTGTTTCTGGCTTGTTTCACTCAACCTGAATGACCTAAAAGTTCATCCACATTGTTGCATGTACCAGAACTTCACTCCTTTTCATGGTTGAATAATATTCCATTCTCTCTCTCTCTCTATTTTTTTTTCACATTTTATTTATCCATTCGATACTTGGGTTGCTTCCATCTTTTGGCAATTGGGAGTAATGCTGCTATGAACATCAGTGTGCAAATATTTATTTGAGATCCTGCTTTCTTTTGAGTATATACCTAGAAGAGGAATTGCTGAGTCATATAGTAATTGTATAATTAACTTTCTGAGGAACTGCCAAACTGTCTTCCACAGTGGCTGCATCATTTTACATTCTCACCAACAATGAATGATTATTCCTATTTCTCCACATCCTCTCCAATTCTTGTAATTAAAAAAATTTTTTTAGTAGTAGTCATTCCACTGGAGGTGATATGGAATCTCATTGTGTTTTTTTTTTTTTAACATTTTTATTGTGAAGTATAAAATATATACCAAAAAAGCAATAAATTTCAAAGTACATTTTAACAAGTAGTTTTAGAACAAATTTTCAAGTATGATATGAGTTATAGTTCCACAATTTCAGGTATTTCCTTCTAGCCGTTCTAAGCCACTGAAGACTAAAAAAAAAAATCAATGTAATGATTCAGTAGTCATACTCCAGTTGTTAAATCCTATCTCTTCTATCACAACTCCTCCTTCTCCTTTGATCCTTTGCTCAATCTTGAGAGATATTTAGGCAATGACCATTTTAACTTCATGTTGAAAGAGGGTGCTAACATTATGAGATAGAGGTATACAACTGATTGATGCTCTTAGAGAGACTGGTAACTCTGGGTTTCAAGGCTTATCTAGCATAGGAACCATCTGGAGATTTTAGGTTTCTTAAAAATAAACTTAGTGAATGAAACTTTTGTGGAGTCTGAAAGATAAACTTAGTGAGTGAAACTTTTATAGAGTCTCTTATAGATAGAGCCCTAGGTATTCTTTAGGGTTTACAGAAATGTTGGTTGGGGGTTGGCATACCATGGCAATTAACAATATCTCCCTGAAGCTTGCATAAGGGTAACCTCCAAAATAGCTTCTTGACTCTATTTGAAATCTCTTAGCCAGTAATACTTTATTTTGTTACATTTTCCCCCTTTCGGTCAGGAAGGCACTGTCAATCCCAGGTTCATCCCTGGGAGTCATGTCCCACTTTGTCAGGGGGACTTACACCCCCGGACGTCATATCCCACATTGGAGGAGATGATTGTGGTTTTGATTTGAATTTCTCTAATAGCTAATGATTTTGAACATCTTTTCAAGCTCTTTTTGGCCCTTTGTATAGCCTCTTCAGGGTAATGTTTATTCAAATCTGTTGCCCATTTTTAAGTTGGGTTGTTTGTCTTTTCTTGAAAAGATAGGATTTCTTTATATTCTGGATATTAAACCCTTATTGGATATGTGGTTTCCAAATATTTTTTTCCAATTAAGTAGATTACCGCTTCACTTTTATGATAAAGTCCTTTGGTGAACAAATGTTTTAAATTTTTGTTAAAAAATTAAAGGTCCTATTTGTCTATTATTTCCTTTGCTGTTTGTGCTTTAGTTGTAAAGATGAGGAAGTCATTGCCTAACACATTATTCTGAAGATGCTTCTCTCTTGTCCTGGTTCTTATATTTAGGTCTCTGATCAATTTTGAGTTATCTTTGAATATGATGTGAGATAGAAGTACCCCTTAATTCTTTTACATTTATATATCCAGTTATCCTAGCACCATTTAATGAAGAGCTAGTCTTTCCCAGTTGACTGGACTTGACAGCCTTGGTAAAAATCAATTGGTCCTAAATGTGAGAGTCTATTTCTGAACTCTCAATTTGATTCTGTTAGTATATGTATCTATCCTTTTGCCAATACCATCCTGTTTTGACCACTGTAGATTTGTGATAAGTTTTAAAGTCAGGAAGTATAAGTCCTCCAAACTCATTCTTGTTTCCCAGGATTGGCTATTTGGGGTCTGTTCCATATTAATTTGATAATTGGCTATTGAAATTTTGATATGGATTCTGTTGACTCTGTAAATCAATTTGGGTAGAATTGACATGTTAACAATATTTAGTTTTCCAAGACATGAGCATGGAATGTGCTTTATTTAGATCTTCTTTGAGTTTTTTAGCAAAGTTATGTGTTGTCTGTGTATAAGTCCTTTTCATTCTTGCTTAAATTTATTCCTAGATATTTGGTTCTTTTAAACTATTGTAAATGATTTCTTCCTTAGATTGCTCATTAATAGTGTTTAGCAGTACTACTGAATTTTGCATGTTGGTCTTCCATGTCACTTTGTTGAATTCATTTATTAGCTCTAGGAACTTTGTTGTAGATTTTTCAGGACTTTCTATATATAGGATCATGTCATCTATAAATAGTGGAGGTTTTAGTTCCTTTCAAATTGGGATGCATTTATTTTTTTCTTGCCTGATTGCTTTGGCTAGAACTTCTGTACAACATTGAATAGCAATGCGCATCCTTGTCTTGTTTCTGATCATAGAGAGAAAGCTTTCACCACTGAGTATGAATTTAGCAGTGGCGCTTTCATATATATTCTTTATCAAGTTGTAGAAATTTTCTTCTGTTACCATTTTTCTAAGTGTTTTTTGTTTGTTTGTTTGTTTCAAGAAAGGATGCTGAATTTTGTCAAATGCATTTTCTGCATCAGTTGAGACATGGCCTTTCCCCTTCGTTCTGTTAAAGTGGTGAATTACATTAATTGATTTTCTTATATTAATTCACCCTTGCATCCTGGGATGAGTCTTACTTGCTCATGATGTATGCTTCTTTTAATGTGCTGTTGGATTTGATTTGCGAGTATTTTTTGGAGGATTTTTGCATCTATATCTATAAGAGAAATCAGTCTCTAATTTTCTTTTCTTGTAGTTTCTTTATCTGGCTTTGGGATTAGTATGAAGTTGGTCTCATAGAATAAATTGGTAATGTTCCCTCCCCTTCAATGTTTTGGAAGAGTTTCAAAAGGCTTGGTTTTACTTCTTGGAATGCATGGTAGAATTAACCTGTGAAGCCATATGGTCCTGAATTTTTCGTTGTTTTGGGAAGTTTTTGATTACTGATTCAATCTCCTTACATGTAATTGTCTGCTGAGATCTTTTATTGTTCTAGAGTCAGTGTGCGATTCTAGGAATTTCTCTGTTTTATCTAGGTTGCCTAATTTGTCGGTATACAGTTATTTTTAGTATTTTTTTTAATTATCCTGTTTTTTCCTGGAAAATCAAAATCAAAACCAACTTTTGATTTTGGTAATGTGCTCTATTGTTTTTGTTTTTGTTTTGAATTCTCTATTTCATTTTTTATCTTCTGTAATCTGTTATTTCTTTCCTTCTGCTTGCTTTGGATTTAGTTTCCTGTTATTTTTCTAGATCCTACAGGTTTCCCAATAGGTCTTTAATTTTAGCTCTTTCTTCTTTTTTAATTAAACATTTAATGCTATAAAGTTTCCCTCTGAGCACTACCTTTGCTGCATCCCATGAGGTTTGATATGTTATGTCCTCATTTTCATTCAAGTTATTCACTCATTTCCCTTTTGAATTCTTCTTTGCCCCACTGACTGTTTTCAAGTATGTTATTTAAATTCCATGTATTTGTGGATTTTCCAGTTCTCTTACTGTTATTGATTTCCAGCTTCTTTCCATTGTGATCAGAAAAGGTGCTTTGTATAATTTCAGTCTTTTTAAATGTATTGATACTTATTTTGTGACTCAACATTTGGTCTATCCTGGGGAATGATCCAGATGCGCTTAAGAAGAATATGTATCCTGATGTTTTGGGCTGCAAACTTCTGCATATGTTTCCTAAGTCTAGTTTGTTTGTCGTATTATTCATGTACTCTTTTTCCTTATTGGTCATCTTTCTAGATTTGAAGTTTCCAACCATTAGTGTAGAGACATCTATTTCCCCCTTTAGTTTTGCCAGTGTTTGTCTCATGTATTTTGGAGCACCATGATTATGTGCCTAAATATTTATTAGCATTATTTCCTCTTGGTGCATTGCCCTCTTTAGTAATATATAGTGTCATTCTTTGCTGTAGGTGGTTCTGTGGTATGCATCTGCTGCAGGAGTTTCCTGGGCCATGCTGCCTCTGTGTGACTTGTAAGCCATGCATAATCAAGTAAAAGGAAGCGGTCTGGCTCATAGCTCTCCTACCACTTTTTCATGTTTTTTTTTTTTTTTCCCTTCACCCTTTTACTTCAGTCCGGCATTTATGGAGTTCTCTTCAGGACTCTGTCATCCTCCAGAGGTCCAAACTAGTGAAATATGCTTGCTAAATATTTTGATTGACACAAATCTGAAGTATAGTCCTTGCTTTCTTATATTTCAGGTGTAGTGTGAAAGCAAGAATATAAACAATATAGTGTATTTGAGAAATAAAAGAAATTGTTTTTGGAACATGGAAATAGGGTAACTAAATGAGATTGTTATTCAAGGTATGTGGAGTCTGAAATATATACTTTGAGTCTCTTTAAGAAAACGAGTATGAATTTATAAATGTAAAATTAAAATTAGAGAAAAATCTCAAAAAACAGAAAAAAGAAGAAAAAGAAAATTAGCAAATTGAAAATTTTAATGCTGTAATATCCCCAAAATATCTGAAATTCTAGGCCAATAATATTTATTTTTATTAATTTAATTCCTGATGTTACTGTATAATTTTTTCTACATATTTTGGCTGTGTGTGTGTGTGTGTGTGTGTGTACATACATATGTAAAATATATACATATACATATACATATATATATATATTTTTTAACATGGGCAGGTACCAGGAATCGAACCCAGGTCTCCTGGCATGCTTGGCTGTATATTTTTATCACTGATATTTAATAAAAAATATTTTACTATAGTTTCAGATTTATAGAAAAGTTTGGAAGGAATATACAGAGTTTCCATATACCCCACTATATTGCTTCACTTGTTTAGGTACCTTAAAACATAGCAGATTATACCCAATTCTTTTATTCCACCCCTTTTGACATTTCTACCATACGTTTCACTTCTCTGTATGTTATAATTCATTTCACTTATTCATATGCTACACTGTTACTATTATTGTCTCTTTAAACCGTTATCTTTTCAATAAACTAAGAACAAGAAAAACATTTTATTCTAGTTTCATTGATTCTCTAATACTCTTCTTTTTATGTAAATTGAAGTTTCTGATCACATTCTTTGAACACCAGTTCTTTTAGTTATGTCATTTTTTTATACAGAGTAAAGGAAGTTAATGATCTGTCTTTTTAAATTGTTGAATTTGCTCAACAATTTAAAAATTGGTAACCGATAAAAAGTATTTTTTCAGTTCCAAAGCTCAATATTGGCTATACCATGTAAATTTTTAGGATTATTGCCAATTGAGGAAACCTCTATCAAGTTTCTCTTCTATAACAGCTATAAGATTTCAGAGCTTTTCCAAGTTTTTTTTGTAAAGTTATTAATCTACATCCTTTTAAAATTGAGAATTCTTAACCTGTGTGTGGTCAAGATCCTAGTTATACTGAAATATTAGAAATTTGTCTTATTTTTCTTGATGTTGATGGTTTATATGGATGCATATGTTGTGGAAATGCTTAAAGATTCAACTTTACACATTGTGTAGTTGCTGTTTCTTGTGTTGTTACAAGTCGATGCCCTAAAATCATGGAAATGTCGCTAATTGTATTTTGCATAATACCTAGTCAGAAAGTAATAAAAATATACTACATTTATGAACTTACAATATTATTTTATCAAGAAGAGAGAACATTTATTTTTTAACTAAGTGTAAATGAAATCCAAATGTTTCTGTTACAGTTTTATACATTGAATGCTTGAAAATGTTGCCAAGGACAGCTTCTTGCTCCATACGTTTCAAACCTTGTCATTCCTCAAAAACCCACACACATTGGTGCAGGGCATTTTGCAATATGTCCTGATAGCAAGGTTCATATCAACCTGGTGCTCATACATTTTTCTAATTGCTAGGCGAATCAGACCAGTGGGTGAGTAATAATAGTCTTGGAAACCATTTTTTCATTAGGGTAACTAACAATATCTTCGTTATAATAGTCGACAAGTAAAAATACTCCAGTAAACATTTTTACATTGCATTCCCACTAAATAGAAGGTATCCCATTAAGTAAACTAAGTTTTTCTACAACTCAACTCTCCCTTTCCGTGTCCTAAATTATGCATGACTGTTCTGAATGCCACTAAGCAGAAAGGAACGTGTGATGACCACGTTTAAGTAGAAAGAATCAGTAGCCTTAATCAATGGTGGTAAAATCATCTTGCTTTTGCAATTTGTATACACACACACACACACACACACATACACACACATATAACTTGTGTGTGTGTGTATATATACATATTTTATATGTAAACTATAAATGTATACTTCTGACCTTTTCCCACAATCTTGGAAGGGGCTCTGTAAAAATAAGATGCTCTGAATGTTAACATCCTTTACTTTCATGATGAACTATGTATTTGAGGAAGAAAATGAATTGACCAGAACTAAATAGGGAGAAATCTATCCTAAAAAAATATCTACAGTATTTCACACACTGGAAAGACTTTAGAGAGGTTTACATATAGGGAAATGTGAGTAGCTTTGTGTTCTAAAATATTTCAGAAATAGAGAGTACCAAAGTATATATATATTTTTTAATTAAAAACACAGTTCTCATTTTACACACACACACATACACACACACACACACACACACATAATGAGTGTTTGCCAGAAACTCATTAATGAAGGAATAAACAGGATGATAAAGCTAGTTCAAAGAACACAAGAAACTACATAGTTGGTAGATAAAAGGAATGCTGGAATATGATTTCAAAGTTAGATATAAAACTGGTTAATAACCTTTGGGGTTATATTTTTACTGAACTGAAATAATTTTTTCTCTATGGAAAATAAATTGTGTCACTTTAGCAATTTTCTAGAAGTTAACATATTTTTGCAGTCTGGGCCATAATAATGAATAGGAAATTGGACAAAGTTACCATATCCTGTAGCACCAGGTTACCCTTTAGGTGGGCTTGTTAGTACTTTACTATCTTATTAGGGCAAGAAATAACTTTTCTCTCTCATTTCCACGTTTTCTATAATTTTTATCAATGACTAAGCTATAGCTCTCTTCATTTGCTGAGGAGTCTGGCTTGATATTTTGTACAATGAGGAATCTATTGACAATTCTAAGCAAGGTAATAAGATCATTATTATTTTTAATATTTAAATCACTCCTCTGGGAAGAATGAATTGTCACAAAATAGTCTGCAGATAAGGTAAACAGTTAGGCAAGTGTCAAAACACAGATGGGACGGATAGCTGGTGGTGAGAGCTCATGTCATTGTCATAGAACATAATTAAGCTCAAATGGTCTAAATTTTGACTGAGCCCTTCACTAACTGACCAAGCTAATTATACTGCTGATAATCAACTCATCTGGTGCTCTTCTCTATACAAAGGTTTTCTGCTAAAAAGGATATGTGGGACATTCTTTGTCTCTTTAATTTCAAAATTGGTAAAGATTCCACTAAGATTTACTGAAATCTCTTGTGTTTAGAAAATCAGTTTTGTAGATAGTCTAACATTTTTCTACAGATTTATGTTACATGATTTGATACTTTCCTGTAAGCCTATATAATCCTTTTCCCTTTCTTTTGAAAAGCTGAATTGTTCATGTAGTCCCTAGGGATATTGGCATTTTAAACCTGCTTTATAAATGTTACTTTTAATTTTTTTTTCATTTTGGTTCCATACCAATGACAATGCCCCAAATAATAAAATATTTTCCTGTCTTTTCTTTTAACAAACTTTGAAAGAAGAATGACCCTTAAAAAAATCAGAGAATATAATGATTCAGAGTGTTCCATTAGCCTCAAAATTGTCTGTGCCTCATCTCTGTAGCAGTAAGCTTTTGCCCTGTTCAAATAGGAAGTTGATTCAACCTGGATTTCCCCTGTTGACAATTAATCAACTGAGTATTCCCGAAATATCACTTAACTCATCTCCTGCTGTCCCTACATGAATCATAGCTCCGGAAAGGAAGAGTCAGCATGCTTCGCTAATGGGATCAAATGACTAAAATCATGGTGCAACCCAAAGATTGCATCTAATTGAATTGAGAATTTGTATGCTTTATCTAGAACAGCATTTTCCAAATATCAGTACAAGAGCTAACATTTTCCTCTTCTTGTCTCCTATTTTCTTTATCTCTGGTCTTAGAACTATAAAAGTCTGTATACCTATTCAACACTTCCACCACAAGCATGACTTTGAGGCTAAAATTTAATTTCCAAATAACAATAATCTTCTACAGATAGGCAATAGAAAACAAAGCCCTCTACATGATTTAATTCTGGTGAGTAAAAGGAAACACAGGTGGATCATCACATTATATTATTAGTGCTGTCAAATTTTACAATGTCATAGGTTGAAGTTCCCCCAAATTAGAACCACCAGACTCTGTTCTAGGAGATGTGCTCTCTGAGAAAATGGCAAAAAATTCCTTTCTTTGTGTCAAAGTCAGTTAATATACGAAATCATGACTAGTTAATTACTGGTATTTATTTTTTATTTTGGCAGCTTAATTTTTTACATTATCAGTGAAGAATAGAAATTGATGGAGAAAAGCTGCAGAAAAACATAATGTTGGTTTTCAGAAACTAAGCATGATTTCCTGTGTGGTTTTACCATGCTGCTGAAACTGTCCTCTTTTTCCTGCTGCTTGCCAAGTTGTTTATTGGCCAAACAAGTTAATCAAACACTAATGGTGAAATGTAGAAAAGAGATGCTGTTTGATTTTGGCATATGCTAATGATTTCAACTCCCATTTAACAAAATGTTTATGTTTTGAATATAAATAACACTCTCTTCTTAAACACCTAACTTGCACACACACACACACACACACTCTCACATGTACTCTTAAACACAAACATATGCATTTACTTGTTACTTGAGAATGTAATCTAATTGATGATGGAAAAGTAATTTTTCTTAATGTTGGTAGAATTTTTAGCCTGTAGATATAATAATATTTTAAGACCTCTTTGGGGAAAGCAAAATATTCAATTAGTTGTCTCTTGTAAATACTCGGCTTGAAGGATGGAGTTTTAATGGAATTTGTTTTGGTTCTTTTACCCTCCCACCACAAATATATTACACCAGAATGAAATCCAATACATTTAGTGATGTTACAGAGGCCATTTCCTGCATAAGACTATGCAGAATTGAAAAAAACAAATTATTACAGTATTGTTTGTTTCTAGAACTTGATTTAAAGTTCATTTAGTAGAACTTTGAAAAATGTCTGCAGACAATGTCATGTCTGCAGAAGTACGTTTTCATGTGAATATAAAGAGATTCAAGAACTGAGGAACATTCTCTTTTCTCTACCCTATAGAAGTTATGAGGTGATGAACATGGAGGGTAGAAGTAGGTACAAATTTGGATTTCACTTATTAAGCCAAATATCAACAGAATGTAATGTTTAAAATGCACTGGCACACTAAAGATCATTTTCAGTAAAATGAGAACAAATGTGCATGAAAATGAGTTAATTCTTAATTCTTTAAAGAGGTTTTTAGTAGGCCAGACATGCAAACCTTCTAATAAAGTAGCCCTTAAAGATGTGCATGCCTCGTATTTCATTTAGAGCCCTAATAACAAAACTGTTTCTGATGGATGTAATGTTCTATATGTGTTTTAATGTCACTGTGTTTAGAATGTAAATTGATTGAATAATTGCTGAAGATATTCATAGTTTTGCTTTGCTAATAGTCAATGTATAGATGATAACTGTATCCATCTCTATTGTGAATGAGGAAACTAATGCTGAAAGACATCGGACAACGTGATGAATAGCCTTTTCCATTTCCTCAGATATACAAAGATGGGGGTTGTTTTTACTTTTAACAGCACTGTGTTGAGGTGTGGAATCATATAAACTTACTTTCCCTTCAGAATGTCTAGTTCTTTCTTGGACTGCGGTACTAAAATAGAAGCTTTTGTCACTAGGTAGTTATGTAGTCCATATGGTTCACACCTAGCATGAGAGATTCCAGCCAAATGATTTTCATGAAGTTCTCAAGACCAAGTCACTCAATTCTTCTCTGTCTTTTAGTTCCCACTTGTCCTTCCTGGTTTGCCGATTTCCTGTTCATTTATCTGCCAATCTCCAATTTATTCTTTATGACATGCTTCAACTGCTAACCTCATCTTGATTAGACTCTCATTGGGATGTTCCCCTAAAATCAGGTGATTATTTTCTTCTTTTGCTGCTATCCTGTGTACACTGTATATCCTTATTTTATGAACAAAAGATAGATCCATTTGTATGTTTTGCTCTCCTAAACTTTGAAATTCTATGGATCACCAAATCTGTCTTCATTGTATTTCTAGCACCAACACTCTTGTGGCTGGGAGGAAAACACCCAATGAATTTTAGCTGAGTTAGTGAATAAATGACCTAACATTTTCATGAAGGTGTAAATTTGCTTCACCCCATGAAATTTCACACAGTTAAAATACGCTATTTTGTACCCTACACCCACCCCTTCCTAGATACAGAGAATAGCTTTGTTCCATGATTGCAGGTTTCAGGAAGTTATTTATCCTGAGCCTAGTTTCCTGAGATACTCTATTTACTCATCTATTGTTGTCTGTTTACTCTGTTTGAATATCTGTTACTAGTCATTCCAGTGGAATAACTAGACTCACCATTATGGAATACTGCGAGCTCTCATCACAAAAATGACCCAAATACAGGATTGTCAAGTTTTCCCCTGTGCAAATATATTTAAAGTGGCCAACGTTCAGGGTTCTAAATTCACACTTCTATCACAGAGCAAAATTATAATTAGGATTGGGGATCTCTGTTTATTTTTCACCATGAATTCTAAAAACTGGAAATTCAGTGTCAGCTATAAAAAGCTTTGTGAATTTTAAAATCAATTATGACTTTTAAATAATAATCTATTGCCTGCTTCTGAGTAATATGTTAGAACAAAATGCAATTTCTTTTCTTATAATCTTTATAGCACTTCAGATGTTTTTGAAAACTATGCTATCAGGTGATTAGACAAACCGAACCAACTGTTCCCCAACTGTTTAATCTAAATGATAAGTGATTGCTTTGTTTGAATGCATTTTAAATAAATACTTGAGTAACTTTCTGAGATGCATACTATTATAATTTGTTAGCATAGTGTCTCACCCTACATATTTTACGTATAAATGTATATATACATACATAAATTTTATTATATATTTTGTTTGTAGGCAATTGACATTAATTTTATTATTGACACTAGTAAAATGTCTTACTAATTTTTGTTTGTCCAACATACATGCCCCGTTAAAAATGCAGTGTTAATTCCCAGAAATGTACTATAGTTTGACAAAGTTCTTCATATTTTAAATCTCATCATTCTGTAAGAATATATAAAGTGTGATCAATAAATTTGGAAACAAATATTGACAGAGAAGGTCCATGGTAAATATACATATTCATTAGGTGGTGAAGCCATTTTTTCAAGGCTCTTAGACAGAAGTCCTTGGACCCCTAGGTAGTTAAAAATGGGGGTCTAAAATTTTATGCAATACTATGCAGTGACTTCATGAAGGAATGTGGGTACTTTCCTTGACAGAGGTTCTAAAACAGTCTTCAGAATGGCCCTTCTTAGGTGTGTGGATTTGAGGATCTCACCTCTGTAAGCCTCCATTTTCACTGTAAATAATAAATCACCAAATTGAGAGGGTAAAATGTGATAATATATCTGAACAAAGCTAGAAAATTGCACATTTTTGCACAAATGTTAAAATATTGTCATTACACCCAGGTCTGTTTTACTGGGATTCTAAATCCTGCTAAGGGTGAGCTCAGTTTTTGATGCTATTACTCTAGAGGCAACAGTTTGCCAAAGGCCTGAAATGCAGGCCTGCTGCATCACAAGCTCACGCTGCTCATTTTTGGCAGGTTGTGCTGATTTATGGGGCTATTTGATTTATTTAATGTACCATGCCTTTCACTGCATAGACTCCATAGCAGTCACTCGAAATGCAAACAAACGCATCATATGCTCTTTAATTACTCCCATCCCCCTTATTATCAATCACTGCCAATATAAATGAAACAGCTGTGAATTATGCCATAAAATTAAGGTCAGCAAACTTAGGTTTTCAAGACTGAATGGCAGAAACTCTGTATCTTTTAATTTGGTGTTTTAAAGCTAATACTTACTTCCAGGAAAATGATCTTCAGGATCAGCCTTTTTTTTTAAGTTACAAATAGAATGTGGGTTGGGGAAGGAGAGGTGATGTGGTACTTGGGACAAGGGGAAGGAAAAGAAAAGCAGAAGTAAAGGCTGGAAAAGTTGCAGGGAATGAGGAAAGGAGAAAATATAGTTGTTCTTCAGGGTGCCCATAGGGATTTATGGAAGAATGTAATGTCCAATACACACAAACACATACAAACACACATGTACACACACTCACATTTCCCAAAGGGTCAGTCTTTGATCCTAAATTACTATCTTCAAGGTTAATAAATCTCATTCTGTTTTATTCATCTCTCTTGTTGCTGATCCCTTATCTATTCTCCATTTTCTTTTTTACTAATCCTAACCTACATTAAGCTCAGAAATTCTGTATAAATGTGCTTCTGGTACATGTGCTTTTATGTTATACTACAAGTATAACCAATCTCTATGATCTCAACTATATGGGAAGCTTCCTGTTATGCCGTGATCTGGCCTCTCAGGAAATATTAAAGAATGAAAGATAGAAAGGTAGACTGAAGGAGAGTAAAGAGAATTCAAGTTGAAGGAAGGGTCAAATAGCTAAGAGAACTGAAATGCAATCAAATTTCCATAAGACATTTTATCTTAGAGCTATAAAATGTCTACTCTGTCCTAGTTTTTCATAGATTTGTGTTTTAAAAGCAGAAATATATAATTGAATGATCTTTTATACATTTGATTGCATATAGCCATATTTACATTAAAAATTCATACAATGTTGAATGTTTTCAAATATTTAGGACAGAATAACATTTTTGGCTACTGGGGAGAATACAAAACTACTGGGCCTGTATGTAACCCTAACACTGCTGGATACAAAGGTAGCTAGTAGAAATGGAAGTGACCTCACTGAGATTCATTGAGCAGTTGTGCAAGGTTGATGCTCCTAGCAATCAACATTTGAAGCACCTCTGCAATTATTCAGGCAGTCTGGGGTGCCTTCAAATTATAGCTCTTCTCTCTTTTAGTCAGATGCTTTGGCCTGCTGTATGGTCTGGTTAGTCTCATAGAATAGTCTTTCCAAACTTTAATGTATGTACAGTTATAATGTATGAAAATAGGAGGTATTCAATAGATACTTATTGATTCAATGAAATCATTCATTCATTCATTCATTCATTTATTGATAATTCTGTAGGAAAGTCTACCTATCACTGTATAAAATACAAAGAATTTTCAGAAAATTTAAAGTAACTGCCATAAACCATGGAAATTAATATTGTTGATAATTTATATGTCCTAATGCTTATATGTTTTCTCATTTAAAGTGGTGATACCCACCATTACAGGTTTTGGTGACTATTTTTCTCTATGAACAAAATAAGATTCAAAGAAGTTAACTAACATGCTCGGTTACAATGAATAAAATTCTGTTTATATCTATACAACAAAATGGCAGGTGGGGTTGCCACCTATGTATCTCTATACTTCCACATTCTAATAAGGGCACATAGTCTAATGGAAAGAGAGTTCCAGGCATAACTTGGAGATATTGCATGTTCAGTTCCAGACCACAGCAATAAAGTGAGTATTGCAATAACGTCACACAAACTTTTTGGTTTGCCAGTGCATATGAATGTTATATTTATACTATACTGTAGTTTATTAAATGTGCACTATCATTATGTCTAAGAAAAGATTGCAAATACCTTAAAATATATAATTTATTGCTAAAAATCATAACCATCGTCTGAGCCATCAGAAAGCCATAACCTTTTTGCTGGTGGAGATTACTGCCTCAACTTTGAAGGCTACTGACTGATCACAATGGGTAATAGCTGAAGGTTTGAGGTGACTATGACATTTCTTAAAATAAGACAACAGTTAAGTTTGCCACATTATCGACTCTTCATTTTATGAAAGATCTCTCTGTAGCATGTGATGCTGTTTGATAGCATTTCACCCACACTAGAACTTTCAAAATTGGATGGAATCAATCCTCTCAAACCTGCTGTTGCTTTATCAACTAAGTTTATGTAGTATTCTAAACCATATGTTGTCATTTCAACAATATTCCCAGCGTCTTCACCAGGAGTAGTTCCATTTCAAGAAACTACTTTCTTTGCTCATCCATAAGAAGCAACTCATCATGTGTTCAAGTTTTATCATGAAACTACAGCAATTCAGTTACATCTTCTTCAGCCTCCACTTCTAATTCTAATTTTCTTGCTATTTCTACCACATCTGTAGTTGCTACCTCCACTGAAGTCCTGAACCCTTCACAGTCATCCATGAGATTTGGAATCAACTTCTTTCAAATTCCTTTTAGTGTAGATATTTTGACTTCCTCCCATGGATCATAAATGTTCTTAATGATATCTAAAATGGTGAATCCTTTCCAGAAGGTTTTAAATTTTAGTTTGTCCAGATCCATCAGAGGAACCACTATTTATGGCAGCTATAGCCTTAAAAAATATGTATCTTAAGTATTAAGACTTGAAAGTTGAGATGACTTCTTGATCCATGGACTGCAGAATGGATGTTTCATTAAGGGGCATGTAAACATTGATCTCATACATGTCCATCAGAACTCTTGGATGAACAGGTGCATTGTCAGTGAGCAATAATATTTTGAGAGGAGTCTATTTTTCTGTGCAGTAGGATTTTCAGAATGGTATATGAGCATTAGCTTCAACTTAAAGTCACCAGCTTTAAGCATTTAGCATAATGCAATTAGCTCCTAACAAGTTCATCAGCCTATCCTTTGAAGCTTTGAAGACAGGCATTGACTTATCTCTAGCTATGAGTCCTAAATGGCTGTTTGATCTACGTTGAATATAAGGCTGTTTCATCTACACTGAAAATCTATTATTCTATGTAGCCACTTTCATAAATTATTTTAGCTGTTTCTTCTTCATAGCTTGTTGTAACTTCTATATCAGCATTTGTTGCTTCATCTTACACTTTAATATTATGGAGATAGCTTCTTTCTTTAAACTTCTTGAACCAATTTCTGTTAGTTTCAAACCTCTCAGCTTTGATAGAATTAAAGAGAATTAGGGTTTGACCATGAATTAGGCTTTGGCTTAAGGGAATGTTGTGAATGGTTTTATGTTTTATCCAGACCATTAAAATTTTCTCCATATCAGCAATAAGGCTGTTTTGAGTTCTTATCATTTGTGTGCTCACTGGAGTAACACTTTTAATTTCTTTCAAGAACTTTTCCTTTGCATTCATAGCTTGGCTAACAATTTGATGCAAGGAACCTAGCTTTCAGCCTATCTTTGCTTTTGACATGCCTTCCTAACTAAGCTTAATCATTTCAAGCTTGTGATTTAAAGTGAGAGATATGGTCCTCTTCCTTTCACTTGAACAGTTAGAGGTCATTGTAGGAATATTAACTGCCCTAATTTCCGTATTGTTGTGTCTCAAGGAATAGGGAGGCCCAACAGGAGGGAGAGAAATAGGGAAATGGCTGGTTGGTGGAACAATCAGAACACATGATTATCAATAAGTTTGCCATCTTATATGGGTGTGGTTCATGGTGCCCCAAAACAATTCCAATAGTGACATCAAAGATCACTGATCACAGATCACCATAACATGTATAATAATAGCAAAATGTTTGAAATATTGTGAGAATTACCAAAATTTGACACAGAGAAATGAAGTGAGCATATACTCTTGGAAAATTGGTGCCCATAGACTTGCTGGAGGCAGGATTGCCACAAACATTGAATTTGTAAAGAAAACAGTATCTGCAAAGTATAATAAAGCTAAGGGCAATAAAACAAGGTATGCCTGTATAGAACTATAAAAGTATAGCTATCTGCAAAAGTTTGAAAGTCAAAGGAACCAAGTAAGTTTGAAAAGGGCAAGTTGGATTTTTATTTTTATAGCCCTTGCCTTGTTTAAGAAGACAAATTTTATTTTTTTTTCTAGGCCATAGTCCGATTTTTTATTTTGAAAGCATTCAGAGGAGACCAGTTTTTCATGTGAAAATTTTCACTTTGAGAATATGGATGATTTATCAGGTGCAGGATTTTTTGTTTCTTACAGAATATGTGATGAGGTGAGATTCTTTCTTAACATTTTACAGATTAGTTTCAAAAGCCTGAACAAAACCATTGAAATCAAGGGCATTCCACAGAAAAGCAATCAATTGTTATGGAATAGATAATGTGTTTTCTAGCAAAGTAAGAGAATAACTATCATGTAAATGTTATTAATCTTCCTTGAAATCATTTTAACATTCCAATGTGCTTTGCATTAAGCTATTTTCTTTTTTTCTTCCTTTTTAAGAAACACAAACAGTGTACAGATTTATTATTAAATTACAAACAATTGCATTGCTCAATCAAGGGCATTAAATTAACTTTTTTTCCATAATTCAGATTTATGGTTTGCACAGTGAGCTATAAATATACCTTAAAACTGCCCTTTTACATAGTAAAAATGAATTAGAATGACGCAACTAGCAGCCAAAGCCAATTAGGTATATATGGGTATATATATGCGTGTGTGTGTATGAATTTTTCTGAATTAAAATGTAAATGGTCAAATTGAAGAAAAAAAGGAAAAATTTTAAAGAGGTCTGTATTAAACAGAGGCAATTTTTTCAATACAATCTAATCTCTCCATGATGATTTTAGTTTAGAGATAGAGATACTTGAGTAAATTGTAAGTGTACTATTGCTACTACAAATAATTTGGTTGTAATAACCCTATCTTTCATATGTACCTTTAAATGATCTTTAATTAGGCATATCATTTGTAAATTGATATAAAAGAATATTTATTGATTATGTTTACATAATATAATGGCAGATAAATATGTTTTAACAAGTTAAAAATTTGATCTTCCAAATTATGTTTTCCCTCTGATGTTACTTTTTAAAATATTTATAGTAAATGAATGTCCACAAATTGTCATGATTCACATTTGATATTAATCAGCTCTCATTTTTCATTCATATATTTTCACAGTATACATTTTCTGTTTTACTTGAGACTTCTTTAATTTTGGAGTGTTTTATTTCATTTCTATTTATCAGCAGATTATAGACTGATCTTATGCATGATTATATTAATATAATAGCTAACCATTTATTACCCAAATTATGAATCTATTCATTTACTCAGAAAATGTTTTTAAGTATTGTGTGGGACTCTGTGATACTAAAATAGTCACACTCATGAGCAAATATCTAAATATTGCTATGGAAATGACAACAAATTATGAGAGGTATCACAATGGAGCATGAAGAGAGCAATGAGGGTATAAAAGAGGAATTCTTATTTCTGCCTTCAGGTATCAGGATTCTAGGTAATGCTGAAGATGAGAACTGGGGATTGGTCAGAATGAATCAGTGCAGGAAATCAGGAAGAAAGAGTGACATATCCACCAACAAGGAAGCTATTATTATAGGCTATAATTCTGCATAAATCTTCATCAAGTGTACTGAAATATAGGGAGTGATAATGTTTATTAAAAGATGAAAGAAAGATTCAATGGAATTACAATGATTTAAGCCTAAATATTATGTAGCTGATTAATGAATGCCATGAAACAATCAATTTTTGAAGAATGTTTTATGAACACACCTGACACCAATGAAATGATATCACATAGGCAACTTCTCTGCCACCAAATAAATGCCTCCTTTTTCATTTCAATCTGAGGAATCAGTATATGGGGATTCCATATACTGATTGCATTTCTCTTGGAAGTCTAATAAAAAAAAGAAACTAGATTAGAAAAACTGTGTACTTTGAAATGTATTACTGTTTGCACTTTAGTCTGTTCCTATACTGAATCAACTGCAAAATCTTAGTTGATCAAGTTGGCTGGTAGTTCATTTATATGTATGTAAGCTTTATGAGGGTAGCGGTATGTATAGAACAGGCAATGAGTCCAGGTACTATATTATGGCATGACAGCACCCACCAAGTTGCTACCTACTCAATTTTATCCCACTGTAAAGGTAAAATACTGCCATGGTATTAAGTAAGATGAGATTAGAGAAAGTAAACCTTAAGTCTTTATGGAAGAGGTAAGGAGAGTTTCTCAGTGGAGACATCGCCTCAACATTCAAAAATCACGTAGTCTAGGATGAGAGTTCTTTATCAAGCCCATTTATAATAGTATAAAATACAATATATAAATGTTTAAATTAAGGTAAATTATATAGAGATAAGAAAGAAATGAGCATTAAAAGACATTTGATGCATTCAATAATTTAGTGAATATTTGTTGAGTGCATGCTACATGCTAAGCAATTTTCAAGGTCCTATGAATATAGAAGCTAAAAAGACAAAGCAACCTTAAAGGTATAATGTTGTAGAAGGGTGTGCTGGTTTGAAACTGTCAAGTACCCCAGAAAAGCCGTGTTCTTCTAATCCAATCTTGTGGGGACAGACCTATTATTGGGCAGGACCTTTAGATTAGGTTGTTTCCATGGAGATGTGACTCACCCCATTGTGGGTGGACCTTTTGATTAAATGGAGATATGACTCCACCCACTCAAAGTGGTTCTTAATCCACTTACTGGAGTCCTTTAAGAGGGACCCATTTTGGAGAAAGCAGAGAGATGCTTGGAGAACTGACACAGAAAGCAGAAAGATGAAGCCCAAACATAGGTATTTGGAGATGCTTGGAGACAGACAGAAGCTCAGAGAGGAGGCCACTGGAACCAAGAACTGAAAGCAGGAGGAAAGGGCCAGAAGACATGGCCATGTGCCTTCCCAGGTTGCAGAGAAACCCCAGACACAATCAGCTTTTCTTGAATGAAAGTATCCTCTTTTTGACACCTTAATTTGGACATTTTCATGGCCTTAGAATTGTAACTTAATAAATCCCCTTTATAACAGTCAATCCATTTCTGGTATATTGCATTCTGGCAGCAAACTGATACAGCTAAGATCTGTAGCCAGGAAACCTTAGGTCAGGAGAGTATATCCACCTGTGCATGTGGAGAGCGTGAGTTTGCCCTGAAGGCAGAGGGCAGGCCTTTCACTTTATTGCTTAGAAAAAGTGTTGCCCCTCAGGCCTCAGAGAGGAGGGTGCACATTCCCCAGAGATTGGGGAGAGTCTGGCCACCATCTCACTGTTCTGAGGAGGTTAAGCATGTGTCCTGGAGATGGCAGAGAGTCCAAATGCCACCAGATGCTTGAGGAGGGTGGGACTGAGAACAAGGTGGTCTCCACAGTGCTACCCAATTTTGCAACCCTTACTCTTGTGTTTAAAGAGAGGAAGGCCACTGCATAAGCCCTTGGAAAGAGTGGGACTGCCTCTCTCTCAAACCCTGAGGATGAAACATCGTTCTCTAAATGACTTTCAGACTTTGAAATCTAATGGAGTTTGGCCTGCAGATTTTTGGAACTGTTTGGGTGTGATGACCCCTGCTTACCCTTCAATTTCTCCCTATGGAAATAGAAATGTTTATCCCATGACTGTCCCTCCTTTGTATATTGGAAGCAGATAACTTGCTCTGAGTTTCACAGCCAGAGGAAAATTTTGCCTTAGGACAGACCATGCTTGTAGCTGATTTTGATGAGACTTTGAACTGTGATTGACTTGGAATTGTATATGTATTACTATGAAATGGTTGAAGGCTTTTGTGATGTTGTGATGGAGTGAATGTATTTCGTATATAGAAAGAATATTTCTTTGGGGGGTTTAGAGAGTGCAATGTGCTGGTCTGAAACCATTATGTTCCCCAGAAAACCCATGTTCTTTTTTTTTTTTGCATGGGCAGGCACTGGGAAACGGACCCTTAATCCTTTCACAGGAGCCCTGTGTGAAGAGAATAAAAGGCAGAAAACATAGAGAGAGCTCAGAGACTCTCCATGAGGCCAGAGACCAGAGAGATGAAACCAAGACACAGATGTTTGGAGATATTAAACCAAGAGATGAAATCCAGAATTTTCCTTGGAGAGGCTAAGTGAGGACCAACAGACACTTAGAGAGAAAGCCACTGGACTCAGACGCTAAAAGCAACGAACCAGGAGCAAAGACCAGCAGATGCCAGCCACATGACTCCCTAGCTGACAGAGGTGTTCTAGATGCCAAAAGCCTTTCTTCAAAGTCAAGGTATCTTGCTTTGGATTCCTTAATTTGAATGTTTTCATGGCCTTAGAACTGTAAACTTCTAACTTAATATTTCCCTTTGCAAAAGCCAACCCCATTTCTGGTATATTGCATTCCCGCAGCTTTAGCAAACTGAAACAAAAGTATTCAGGAAAAACAGAGAAATAAAATAAAATGAAATAAATTGTAATATACTTAGGCCATGGGGAAAAGTGTAAGTTAAATAGGATATGGAGGGTAGAGTTGAGTGGATGTTATTTTAATGTAGAATGATCAAGTAAGGTCTCTGTGTTGGTTAATTTCATTTATCAACTTTATTAGGCTATGATGTTCAATTGTTTGCTCAAGCAAGCTCTGGCCTTGTTGTTATCATAAAGGCATTTCATAGATGGATTTGCACCTATAGTCGATTGCATCTACAGCTGATTGCATCTACAATCAACAAATAAGATTGACCTCAGCAATGAGGAGGGTATCCTCATCTAATAAATTTGAAGTTTTAAAATCAGAACTGAGGATTTAAGAAGTCAGAAAGAATAATTTAAATTTTTAAAGTTTATTTTTAAGGTTAAATAAGTCAGCCATAAAAGGGCAAACATTGTATGATTGCTCTTGTATGAAATCATTAGAATATGTAAATTCAGAGTTAAAAAATATATTACAGGTTACCAGGTACCAACGTAGAGGTGAGGAATGGGCTGTTAATACTTAATTGGGATGGAGTTTGGGGTGATGGAAAATTTGGGTAATGGATGGTGGTGATGGTAATACAACATTGTGGCATAAAATTAGCAAAATGATAGGGTAAAAAATCAACACCCCAAAATCAGTGGTATTTCTATACACAATCAATGAACAATCCTAAGAAGAAATCAAGAAAAATTTCCATCAGAATAATAACTAAAATAGTCAAGTGTCTAGGAATAAATCTAATCAAGGATGTACATAGGATTTGTACATAGAAACTTACAAAATATTACTAAAGAAAATTAAAAGAAGATCAAAATAAATGGAAAAGTATTACATGTTCGTGGATTGGAAGATTGAATATGTCAATTCTACCCAAAAATGATTTTTGGATTCAATGCAATCCCAATAAAAATTCTAGCAACCTACTTTATAGAAATGGAAAAGCTCATCTTCAATTACATATGGAAGACTAAAGGCCTCAAATAACTAAAGCTATCTTGAAAAAGAATGAAGTTGGGGGCCTCACAGTTTCCAATTTTAAAACTTATTACAAAGCCACAGTAATCAAAACTGCATAGTACTGGCACAATGACAGACATATAGACCAATGGAATGTTATTGAGAGCTTGGAAATCAACCCTTACTTTTATGGCCAACTGGTTTTTGACCTCTCAATTGGGAAAGAATAGTTTCTTCAACAAATGGTGTTGGGAAAACTGCATCTCCATTTGCCAAAAATAAGAAAAAGGAGGACCTCTACTTCACACAATATATAAAAATCAACTCAAAATCAATCAAAGACCTTAACATAAGAGGTAGGACTATCAAACTCCTAGAAGTAAACATAGGGAGCCATTTTCAGGACCTTGTGTTAGACAAAAGTTTTAGATTTTACACTCAAAGACAAGCAGCAAAAAAAGATAAGTGGGACCTCATCAAAATTAAAGACTTTTGTTCCTCAAAGGACTTTTTCATGACAGTAAAATGGCAACCTACACAATGGGAGAAAATATTTGAAATGACATATCTGACAGTAGATATAAAAATACATCCATTTTCAAAATATGTAAAGAAGTCCTTCAACTTATCAAGAAAAAGACAAGCAATCCAATTTAAAAATGAGCAAAAGATTTGAACAGATATCTCTCCATAGAAGATACAAATGTCCAGAAAGCTCCTGCAAAAATGCAAATCAAAACCACAATGAGAAACCATTTCATACCCATTAGAATGGCTGCTGTTAAAAAAATAATAGCAAGATTTGGAGAAGATGTGGAGAAATAGGAACAGTCATTCATTGTTGATAGCGATGTAAAATGGTTCAGCCTCTGTAAGAAGACAGTTTGATGGCTTCTCAGAAAGCTAAGCATAGAACTACCATATGACCCAGCAGTTCCTCACCTAGGTATCTACCGAGAGAAATTCAAAGTAGGGAAATAAATATTTTCACACTAATGTTCATGTCGGCATTATGAAAAAAACCCAAGTGTCCATCAACCAATGAATGTATAAATAAAATGTGATATATATATATATGTGTGTGTGTGTGTATGTGTGTGTGTACATATATATATATGGGTATACACACACATACACACAATGGAAGACTATTCATCCTTAAGAGTGAATAAAGTCCTGATACTTGCATCAAAATGGATGACCCTTGAAGATGTTGTGCAGAGTGAAATAACCCAGATGCAAAAGGACAAATTTTGCATCATTTCACTGTTTTGAAACAGAAGAAGAAAACTCATAGAGTCTGAATCTAGAATGCAGGTTACCAGGGGACAGAGTGGAAATAGGGAACGTGCATTAAGGCTTAAAATGTATAAGGTTCATATTTGGAATGATGGAAATATTTTGGTACTGGATTGTGGTGATAGTAGCACAACATTGGGAGCACAATTAATAGTACTGAAATATATATCTGAATATGATTAAAAGGGGGAAATGTTAGATTGTATAGAGATAACAAAATAAAAATGGAAAAAAAAATCCATGGAACTTCCCTACACAAGTAGTAAGCTTTATGTTAAACTATGGGCTTAAGTTAATATTACAGTTATAAAAATCTATCATCAATTATAGCACATATCCCATGCAAGGTATTGGTGGCAGGATGAGATATGGGGAACCTCTATTTTATTCATGATTGTTCTGTAAACCTGCAACCTCTCTAATAAAAAAAATAGATAATTTAAGAGAAACATTTATTTTTGTAGCAATATTAGAATTTCTGAGTAACTGTAACTGTAAAGAAAAGAAAGAAATTGATTGCTAATGAACTCTGTTCTGAGACCTATGTATCAAACATCATTGAAATATCAATTACATATATATCACAAATTGTTTTTAAACAGAGGTTTTTTTCATGTCAACTCTATCAACATGTCAACTGCTATTTTGAAACAAATATTTTAAAAATTTTTTATTCATTTTTACCCTGAAGTTTTTTCTATATATTTTTAAAGATTTTTATCATTATTTTGTAGATATTGGAAACTATAATTTAGCAACTGAAACTTGTAAAAGGCGATCTTTATTGGCAATAAGCTGAATGGTTTTAGTCTTTTTTATTTAGAAATGTAGCCAAGTCATCCCCATCTCTCTCTCCAACAGTCATATTTAAGCCTTAAAGAATGTGGAAGTTAGCCTGTCCACAATTCTCAGATGTTACTTGTTTTTCCTCTTCCTCCTCACTCTCTTTCTCTCCTGTCTTTGAACTAGAAGAAACAATAGCATGAATGTGAGCAAAATGGTGTTGCCATCTTCAATAGCTAGTAGTTACTTTCCAGTGGCCTTCAGGGTATCCCATGGACTGTCCTTTTGGTGGGTGCTCAGATTTCATATCAATTTCATAGGAAATGCACATCCCCTATTTAATGGCAAGGTCCAGGTTGTTCTGATGAATGTCGGTCCCCTAGCCCTGATTGACACCAGCAGTCTGTGGAGGATGACAAATTGTCAGACAACAGATCAATCTGTTTTCTCCATTAAGTAATGAGGAATGAAAGGGCAGAAGCATGAGGGGCAGGGTGCTTTCTGGAGGCCCACTAAAGATGTTTGTAAATCAAGCAGGTTAGCAATCTACGTGTTCTTATTATACATGCAGTAGTGTGTGTGTTTGAGCAATGAAAAACAAGTACTCAACAGATTCTTTCAACAATAAAACCATGAATAAAAATGATGAGAAGAAAGGTATCAAACAAGCTGTGAATTTAGAATTTAGTAACTCCTGGGAATGAAAAGAATAAGTTGGATTGGGAAAGGGAAGGAATTAATGAAACAGCTTGAAGTTTAGATGTATGAAGATTAGAAAACTGCATTTGATATTAGTTTTTATTTTTTTAGTTGAGGACAAGGATTCTTGGGAATAGCTTGGATTACAAAAAGTTTATCTTGGGACAACATATCCCAGAGGCTGTGCACCAGAATTATCAAGAAATATGCATTTCATCTAATTTTTTTCAGCTTACAATTCTAAATAGAGACCTACATAAATTCTGCGGATTTTCAGGGAAATTATAAGTATTCTCTGGTATTTTCTAGACTCAACAAGCTAGAATTTACATACTACCTTTTGGTTTTGTGATGTGTTTGATGTGAAACAATGTGCATGAAAGTTTGTGACTAGGGGCTGAAATATACTAATGTTAAGCTTACTAAATGGTCTTTGAGCCTGCCTTTCTAAAACAAAATAGATCCATATCACCTTAAGAATGCTGTTACTTATTCTCTTGGTTTCAAAGTGAACCCACTGGAATGAATTTAACTGATGAGTAATTTCTTATAAGGATAGAAGAAACAGCTCTTAAAATCTATAGAACAGGATACAACTTGGCCATAGAGACAAATTCCAGCCTAGGAACCAGTCAGGTGTCATTCAATGTCTCTCTCTCTCCCCTGCTTTCTTCTTTCATGCAACTCACTCTTATTTTCATTCAGACTAGGTATTTTTGTTTCTTAGACCATACATTGGAAAATGTCTACTTTCAACATTATAACTTTGTGAAAATCTCTCTTTAAAATGAGCAGTCAGATACATGGAATTATTAAGTCTACAGGCCAACTATCCAAACCAGACTTGGTTGGCATAACGGGTATCAGGTGCCCAACCCTGGACCAAGTTCTGCCAAAATGTGGAGCCAAGTTTTCTGAGTGTGATTTTGGAGACAGTTCCTCCCAGAGGGGCCTGTCTTGGCAGCCCAAACAATAGGTTTCTACTACACTGAATATTTTTGAAAAATTATTTTGAATGAAATAGTTGTATATGTAGACTTACTTTCAGAAAATTTTGCATGTGCATCTGGGAAAAATTTTAGCACCTAAAACAAATAGAAATATAATCAAGACTGTAGAAAATGTTTACTTATCAGAAATTTCAAGGGCCAAAATGTTTTTTTAAATTTATTTTATATGTTTAAAATTTTGAACTATATTAATTATAAATGGATGAAACCCAGTTCATGAAGAACCTATGTCTTTTTTTTTTTTTTTTTAAACATGGACAGGCACCAGGAATCAAACCCGGGTCCTCTGGCATGGCAGGCAAGCATTCTTGCCTGCTGAGCCACCGTGGCACACCCAAACCTATGTCTTTTTAAAAGGCTTATAAGTGCTGCTGCTGTTTGGAAATGAGCATCACATTATTTGTTAAATTTGCCCACAAAAATTCTTTGTAGAAATGAATTTCTAGAAAATGAAATATATTTGAAGTCAATGCAGATTTAACAAAAATTCTACAGCCAAACTAATTGGTTGTTCTGTGGATTTCTGTGTTTTTTTGTTTGTTTGTTTGTTTAGTCATATAAACACCTTGAAATTAAAAATCAATAATAGAGTTTATCTAGCCCAATTTCATACATTCTGTAGGGATTTTTCAACTGTGCTTCTCTCTATCCTTCCCTCAAGCTTCCCATGCCCTCAAACCATAAATCCAAATACCCTTTTGTTCAACCCACTCAAAGAAAAGCCATGCTCCCAAACAACTGTGCCTAAATATATACTTTGAACTTCATTTTCTCAAAGCCCTTCTTTCTTTGTTATAGGAGCTTGTAGAATGAAGTTAATTAAATTTTAGTTTCTTGCACAAAGATAATAGACAACAAAATGAGAGAAAAGTAAATCTTGTAAAATTTGTAAAAAGGTGATAATAAAAGCTCATCACATGATATTGAAGCTTTTATTTCTCATCACAGATATAAAATTTTGAATGTGAAAATACAAGCCAATTTGAGAGATGTTTTGTTTAGAAAGAGCTGAGCCTTGAGATCTTTGTAACCCCACCTTTACGACAATAATTTTTTTTTTTTTCACATGGGCAGGCACCGGGAATCGAACCCGGGTCCTCTGGCATGGCAGGTGAGCATTCTTGCCTGCTGAGCTACCATGGCCCACCCAGGACAATAATTTTAAAGGTGTTTCCCTTGTTACCTCAAGACAAGAGAGAATATGTCATAAAAACCAAATGTGAGCCAGGCATCTAAGAATTGGTATGGAGCCCTAGACAATAACAGTCCAGGAAAACCTATTAGGGGTGATGGACGCTCCAAAGAGTCTGTTTGGATTGGATAAGTATAAAATCAAGGCTAAGGAGGAGGGCCAGCTGCAAGAAAATGCATCACTTTTGCCATAGAACGTATAGTTGAAATTTTACTACGATACCTTTTCCCCAAGCGCATGCATGTGTGCATGTACACACACACACACACACACACGTATGCTTGCAAATGGAACCTCACAAGGTAAAGAATCAGCTTTAGAATGCAAGAGACCAGTTGGCAACAACAGGTAAGTAAAAATAGCCTAGCTCGGTTTATCGTTTGGCAACCATACATTTTCCAACTCTGATAAAATTACAGACAGCATCAGGCAAGCAAGACAGAAGGTGGGCAAGAAAGTTGACACCTACCTTCTAGAGAACTTCTCAGGTGGCTGCAGGTCAAGCTGGGGAGAAGGAGAATAGCTATTGTTTTTAATGGTGGGGTATGTTTTGATTGTTACATTAGGCTGGATGTTTAATTAACTGAATTAAACCAAGTAATAGGTGACAAAATAACTGTAAGACTTTCTGTTACCTAAATGTGGTCAGAGAGTTGTTGGCTCTGCCAGAGTTTTCATCCAAGAATGGGAAAGAATTCCAACTGGATAAAATTTAAACATATAATGGGAGACAAGATAAATTTGCTTTGTGACTAGTTGCTATGAATCATGACTCTCCCACATACTAGATGCTCAACTAGCCCACTATTTGTGCTCATATTTAATGCAATACCTGTGCAATGTCTGCATTCATTAATTTATGTGTTCAACAAATATTTGTTATGTATACTATGCGATAGACACTATTCTAAGCATTGGGGATACAAGAGTGAACATGACAGCTACAATCTCTCATGGATTGTTAATGGAGCTTTCAGTCTAGTGGTGGAGAGAAATAAGCAAACCCTTATAATACTGCATGATAGAGCAGGTAGAGTGTGTTAGGAGGCATAGAAGTAGTACCAAATTTGGATTTTAGGAATGAAGAAAGGAATCCCAAATTAAATTAAATTTAGAAAGATATTTGAAGGATAAACACATAAACTTAATGAACAGGCAGGGACAAATGTTCCAGGCAGAAGGGACTAGTTCTGATCCAGAAGGAGAGCATGAGTCATATAAAGATTAGGGAGTTAAATGAGAGAATGAATCTTGTTTAAAAATAGAAAGAAGTTCAGAATGATTAGAATTCAGGAGGGAATTTCATAAAACAGGGCTGGAGATATAATAATCCTTGAAAAGTTGTATAAAAGATACAAGCAAAATATGATTTCATTTTAAGGGCAACAAGAAGTCACTGGGCAATTTTCAATACAGAATGTATTTGCATGTGAAAAAAGAATTTTCTGGAAATAATGGTAGGCATTTTGGGCACGAAGCAGGATGCTAAGGGAGTTGTGATGGGCAAGAGTGTTTTGCCCACATATAGTAATAATTTAAACATACATATTGAAAACTTACTGCCAGGAGAATTACAAATATTTTATTTAATTCTGTTTTGTCAGCCTGAAAATTGCTTTGTTATATTCACCTTATAGATAGCAACACTAAATCTCAGAGGGCTAAGTGCATAGCCTGTGTTTCCATAGCTTAGTAAATGGTGGCGCTCGGAATAAAACTCAAATCTTTAACTCCAAAATCTAAACCATTATTGTACCCTCTGCCATACTTTCCAGCTGAATGTGAGGAGACTTTGAATTATTTAACCTAGGGATAACTGATCCAAATTTCAGATTCAGGTGAATACATGCCTATTTCTTAAAGCCAGGAAAACTTCCTTTTAGCATCCAAGGCTTTTTGTGTCATTTGACGTTTCATGGTCATGGACTTATAACTAGAGCCTGTTTGTTCTCTTTCAGTTGTAGACTTATTCCCATTTACTCTTTCGAATGGCCATGTATTTGAATGGCTACAAATCCACAAATTCTACTCTTCGCTCTAGCAGTGTATATCCTGGCAGTCTTGAAGGCCTTTCTCTCACTTTGTATTTCTAGGACCCATTAGTTTTATTGGGTTACTCCAACACTAACATTATTGTGTAGGCCTGTACATTAGAATGATGTATCATAGTGATTCTAATGCAGTTATTCTAGTATGATTTAGATTGTAATCCTAAAGCATTATCTAGATATAGCACTAAAGAAATCTCTAAGGAAATTTTGTTCATTCCAGCCAGGGAAAGGAAAGTCCTATTTTGTGCATGAATTATTAAGTATGGTACCCACCCTCTTAATTTGGCAAAGCTCATGTTTTAATTGGTAAAAATGACAAATGATGGGTGGGCCACAGTGGCTCAGCAGGCAGAGTTCTCGCCTGCCCAGCGGGAGACCTGAGTTTGATTCTGGGTGACTGCCCATGCAAAAAAACCAAAACAAACAAACAAAAATGACAAATGATCTAAAGCTTGCAGTGTCCAGTGTCAAGGGAAACAAGAGAAAAGGGAGAAAAGAATATAAACTTGTTCTAAAACTGAGTGTCTCCATAAGATGGAGAAAATAATTCTAGCAATTGTTTGGCATAGCTACTAATTAGTGTCGTTCTCCACAGAAGATATCATACAATTGAGGAGATTTGGGCACAATTAAGGGATGTAAACATAGGCACTTTCATTAAATACAGCTCAAGGAAGATAATGTTTTGGGTCCTTATGAGTGACTGGATATGCTATCAAAGCGGATGAAAAACCTGGTGGAGCAGTTTTTGTATGTATCAAGATGGAATCACCCAGGATCTTCAGATCGTCATATTTATAATTTCATCTTCATGAAGTCTTTTATCAGAGATTGTCCAGATATTAGTAAAATACAAGGGAAGGGAGCAGAATCTGTTCCAGCTCCTAACCTTTTCAAGATAATCCCATCATGCTAACAGCTCCCTGACTGGTTTCTTGAGAACAGTAAGTACAAAAAAGAGAATTAATAATTCAATAAAATATAACAAGCAGTTTGGAATATTCAGACTCTTAAATATACAGGAAGTCAGATATTGCTTTCTTTTTATTTTTTGGTAATTCATATCTTGGCTGAAGATTTGAAAGTGTAAGGCCCAGGTTCTAACAGCCCAAAGATGAACACATAGCGCTGGCACATAGGCACACCTACATAGTAGCTTTTATTCCTTTCTTGTTGTTATAAAGCTTTCAGACATTTATAAAAGTTTAAAAAATAGATACCCATATACATTCCTCCTAAATTAAACAATGGTTAGGATTGTACATATTTGCTTTATCTTCCTATGTGTACACTTGTACATGCACACATACACACACACAGAGTTATAGTTGTTCTTGCTGAACTATTTGAAAAATTGCAGACATAATTATTCTTTATCCCTAAATACTTCTGCATGTATCTTCTAAGGAAAAGTACTTTCTCCAAAATAATCACAATATATTTACCACAACTGAGAAAATTAATAATAATTGCATAATGTAACTATCTACTTAATTTTCAAATTTCTTCAATTGTCTTTGATTTCTTTTCTAAAGCCAAATCCAATCAAGGCTCATATGTTACATTAAAAAATATTTTTTTCTTAATCTTTTAAAACTACAAACATGCCGTTCCTTTTTAATTCATTTATTTTAAAATTTACTTATTTTCTAGTGACATTGCCTTCTGAAGAAACCAAGGTATTATAAAAATATGTACATTCTGGGTTTATCTAATTACTAGTCATACTGGGTAAAATGTACCCATTCATCTTATTTTCTGTAAACAGAAAATTATCTCTAAAGGCTTTATTAATCCAACTTAACCTTTTTTCACAAAACTGCTTTCTTCATAGAAAATGTTTCATAATTACATCACTTTCGGAGACACTAATGTCAGCCTGTCCCAATATTGCTGATGCTAATATGGATCACTTCCTTAAAGTGATAACTAGCACATTTCCTTATTTTAGAAGTGTGATTTTTTTTCCTTTGGTTTATTAATAATCTTTGGGTGATAATGTGGGTACTTCTCCCTCAAGGACTCTTTGACCTAATAGTTTTGACATGCCTGATGAATCCAGTCTAAAACAATGATTGTGTATTGCAAATTCTATCATTCCTTTTGCATTTGTTAGCTGAGATTATTCTATAAAGAAAAGCCTTTCTCAAAAAAACTTTGTGAGTTTAACCTAATTATTCAATAGATTCCTTGTATGGCAGTATTTTGAGATAACAGGGTGGAATGAATGCAGTAGGATGGGGGAGTGGTTCATTTACTTTTTCTTTATAAAGTTTTGTATTGTATTACAATACAAATTAAGCACACATATATGAGGTAATTAAAAATTTAAGGGCTACTTTGTTTTTTCACAATTTGAAATTATTATTTAAATTCTTAATTTGGGAACAAATGTCAACATTTTTTGAATGCTTAATGGAGTGTTGGTCAAATTGTGAATTAACAGCTATTCTATGGAGTGGAAGTCACATTTGCAACATAGAAAATATATATTGTTTAAGCAAATTGCCAAAGACTTAATTACCAGGGAACTTTCAGTCAAAATTAGAACCTAAATGTGCACCCCTCAAAAGCCTTGCTTTTTGCATTTATTATTTTATAAATAATAATAATAAATTATTATTTATTATTTTGCTATGCCAAACGATTTTAGCTCTCTGCTTTAGAGCTATAAGCTTTGTGTCACGTGCGTCAAACTTTCTATTGTGTGAAACTGAATTGAACTTGGAATCTATTGAAGAAAATGAATTTGATTAGGAGAAGCCATTGTCTAAAATTTAAAGAATTAAATCTAAATGGATTAGTGTTCTCTATAAAGTCATATAACATTCTGAGATTCCATATTTTGATACCACATAACCATAACTAATGCAAGCAGTATAAATTATTTATCAATTAAGAAACTTTATACCACATTTTATAGAGTATGAATAACTATGTTGGAAACTGGATCTTTTTTGAATTAACACAGAAGTGTAAGCTACATTTACACAGAAGTGTGTCAAGAAAAGCTTGCCCAGAAATAACTCTACAATTATTTTTAAGGCAACCTAAGTATTATTTCCATGAAACCATCAGAATTTTTATTGTTGTTTAATTTATTGTGCTAGATATTAGTGGATGGATTCTAGATGTTCCCATAATTGCATTTTAAAGGATTAATGTTTGCATGTATATTGTGTATATTTTCTGTGCCATATGAACTTTTTGTATAATTTATAATATTGTCTTGATACAGGGATACCATTTGCTCCAAAACAAAGGCAAAAACATTTTTATTACACATTTCCCTCTCAATATATTCATTAATTTTAGTAGCAATCCTGTTATTGGCATAGAATGACAGTTCTACATCTATCAAATGCCAGTGGCAGTGATATAAGATTTATAAGATGTCAGGTGACTTCCATCTGGCTAGCACTGGAGCATCTGCCAGTACATATGATCAAACAGAGGACACAGACAGCCAGTGCTTAAAAGGAGCAGTCTGACTCTTATCCTGTGGTATAAACAGAACATTTTTGATCCCACCAACACATCCGTGAAACTGCAATCACATTATGGCAATAAAATTAGTTTCCAAGAATAGTTATGGGTTTATTTTTAAGACCTGGGCTATTGTTATCAGAGATGGTAAATGATGAAAAACTGCTTTTCTGATACTGAAATGCTACTCTTTATTTGACTTTTGATAAACTTCCGAATTCCTTCCTCTAAGTTACCATTAGTTAATTTCCATTCTTAGCCCATGGAAAAGACTGCACTTTAGAAAATCATATAATAAAACCCACTGGCATGTCTTCACTGAATACTTACATATAGTTCATTTTGCTTTAAATTTTTTTTTGTTCATTACATTCAATTTAGGCCCAGCTATTTTATTCTTTTTGGCATTTTCTAACTTCTTTCAAATTTTGTAAAGACGTAACTTTGTGATAAAGTATGAAGTGCAAAATGTTTATGGCTTTATCTTTCTATTTTTATGTACACTTTATTATGAAGATTTAAAACATTCACAATAAAAACAGAGAATGTGGGATAAAAAAGTCATCATATAACCCATAAGACAGATTCAAAATTACCAACATTTTGCCACATTCAATTTATTGATTCTTTTTATCTATTTCTTGCTTTTCCTTTGCTGAAGTACTAAAAACCAAATCCCATATGTCATGGCATAACTACTTCAGTTTTCATCTCTAAAAATATGAATATTTTCTTACATAGTTACAATGTCATTGCCATACCTACCAATATCCACAGTTAGTTCTTTCTTCCTTTATTATTTTAAAATAAATAATAAGCATTTGAAATATAAACTTTTACTATATTAGTCTCTGTTCTATAATCATAATGTATCAGGTTTCAGGTCCAAAAGATTACTTTACACTCATCTAAGTGAAAATAATTATTTATAGCTCTGAAAGTATATAAAGGACTCTTGGAGGAGACAAATAATAGTTCATATAATGTAAGATTTATTAAGTCAAGAACCACATTTTATAAGTATATATACAGTGCAATGTATTATAATAAAGATATTAGAATGCCATAAATCATTTTGATGATTAATTAGAATATGATTCTTTTTATTAATTCGACTCAGGGGTAAGGTTTAAGCCATGTTTAGTATCATTTTTTTATATTTAGTAGCATTTTGACCTGAACAGAATATTTGAAAAAACAAAAACAAACCCATACTTGCTTATTTAGCAGTCTTGATTGAATTTCTGACTTCTGAAGGCATTCCTCTGGCCAGATCATTCTTCTAATTGCATGAGTACATTTATTTGTAAAATCATTATTGCAAGAGTATATAGTCAAAACCAATATAAAGTTAGCATTTCTCATAATGTTCTCTGTAATAGGCAGGGTTAGGTCAGGAAAACTGAAGTCACTCTTTGTATCTATCTAATGAAGGATTCTAACACAGGAAATTGAAGAGTAACACAATTATTGTAAGATCTTACGAGCAGAGGACAAGGAAACGTGTGGCAAATTGCTCAGCTTGCGGAAGCAATGTGCAGTTCTCAAGAACGTGCCTAAGCAGCTGGGCTTGCAAGAATCTCATGGGAAATCAATCAACAACATCATAGAGAAGGGACTTTGAATATTATAAACCACCCAAAGACCATCTTAATATGCAGAAACTAAGCGAGCGATTCTTTAGGAGCCATTGCCTGGGCAAAGAAGTGAGTGATTGATGGCAATTTTCTAGGAAGCTGCTGTGTACCTAAAGTCAGCTATATGTCCTTAGATAGTCAGCCTTCAACTGCCTCCAGTTTGACTCTCTTTGCTTTTAGACTTCAGATTCTCACATTCTCTTTGGCACATTCTCATCTGGAACCATGTGGGAAACGACATTCTGGAAATTCAGTTCCAGGTGTTTCTTCTAAAAAGAGTGACGCAGTGTTAACACTATACACTTAAGAACTTTAGTAGACAAGACCATTGTTTTACCCTCTTCTTTGGCTTGTCTTACTGAATTTATATTCCCTATGATTTATTCTTGAATGAATATACAGACAAGGAGATTGAATTTTTTGTGAAAAAAAAATTTATTTTTCTTTTAAAATTCAGTAACTGGCATAGGAATTCAAAGAGCATTGATCTGCAAGTTATATGAAGTGAGTCCTAGCCTAGCCTTGCCACTTCTGAGCTATATGACCTTAAATTAGTTACTCTCTGAGCTTTAGTAATCTGTTCTTATTAACTAACAATAATTTGATTTGCTTGCTATCACTTATCAAAATGGGTTGCTTTAGGAACAATATATTATATGTTCTTAAATTATATTGTGCCACACAAGTGTCAGAGAAATGCATGATTCTTTCTCTAATACTGCAAAGTTCAACAATGTACACATTTTAAAAACTCTTGGGAAAACAACAATCAATCAAATTATCCCAAACCATTTCTAACCTTCAAAAAGTTTCCATTCCCATCCTCTAGAAGACTGACTGCTGCTGTTTATCTTTAAAATCACTTATGAGTCATGGGTGAGAAAGGAGCAAGGCCGTCAAAATGTCTTTTTTGTCCTGCCTTCATATTTGGCTTATCTTAAACAAAAATTGAGGAAAAGCCTTGCTTGGTCGCAGGATAGGCTTAACAAATCATTTATTCCTAATTTTATCGTTCACTGAACAAACATATATTGAGAATCAAGTTGCATTCACTGAATAGAAGACAGGTGTAGGGAAAAGAGTTACATGGCATTTAGAGAAACATAAACTTAATATATAATGCAGAATCATACTCAGAAAATCTAAGGAAGCATATAATAATGACATCCAATACTTTCACTGAAGTCATCTATGATATGTTGTGCGATATTTTCTGCTGGAGGTCTAGCTTTCGTGATTATCACCACACTGCCTTACTTCCTGAAGTCTCTCCCCCTGAGGCTCTCTTCTCGCCTTCCTGAGGAACTGCCCAGAGCAGCATGTGGACTCTGCTATCTCTTAACTGTGATCTCTGTCTCTTTATTCTCAGAAAAATTTCTTTCTGCTCTTTCCTGATGTCCATACAGACATATCTAAGATAACAATTTCAATACTTTGAAACTTTTAAGATTTTATAAAGAAAAGGGAATTGCTTCTAAAAAATAACTAACTTACTAACTAAACTAATCAACCATCAAGACTTTTTTTTTTAATATGGAAAAATAGCTGGCTGCCCTCTTGGAATGGGAACAGTGTAAGGAGGAAAGGGAAAACACACAATATAATATTTTGGTAAAATTTTCTAATATGTCTGTTGAAGCAGAGATGGTGGGAGTTCACTAAGGGTGGGAATTTGAGTTGAGGGATGGTTTAGAGAGGATAAAATTAAAGGTGGAATAGATAATCATTGTTTTATATTTGAATAATCAACACATATAGATAAATTGAAAAGGGGGGGCAAAAGAAGAACTCAAGAGGAGAATATGATGGGTTCAGTTTGGATGTGCTTAGTTCAATTTTCCTTCTGTCAGAAAATATGCCTAGGAAATATATATATATATTTAATGAATATTTCTTCGAGTAAACACATATACAACCAGGTTTTGATCCATGTTTCCTTTGCTATTTTGAATATTTGGGCAAGCTGCAGCCTACCATGGTCTTATATATGAGAAAGATTCTGAGTACTGCATACCCAGAGGACAACTTTAGGCTGCTTTCATACTGTCTCCAAATGTCCTTCATAGGAACTAATGATTCTCAAATCTTTGTTCTTGTTTCAGCTTTTGAGGGCCCCAAAACAAGGCACTTCTTGAATAATGCAACTAATGCACTCTTCTAGACAAATGGCAAATTAATCAGTCTCTAAATCCTTGTTTTTTGAAGACTTGTGCATTTTTAAAGAAGACGGAGTAATTGTTTAGTGACTTGGTGGCATTGATTTTCATTATGGATGGTGTTGGCTGGGTCTGTGTCAGGTCACCCAGGAAAGATAGCCTCTGCATAGCTAAATAAAATGGGGAAAGAGGCACTTATTTCATATTCATGAAAAGAAACTAATACTTGAAGAAGGTTTTCATGACCTTCCCGTACGAACAAGTTTTGCCCATTGCATGATTTCAGGAAATAATAACAAAACCTCCCAACACATATACAGAAAATATATCTTGGCTTTGGCGGTACAAAAATTTCTGACCTGGGACTATTTAAAAGACGTCTGAAGTAATATGGACAATATGACTTAAAATATTATATTGAAATCCATAGTGAATTTCATGGCTATGGATGAATACTTATGGAATTGATCAGTCAAATCAAGTGAAGACTACTTATTTCAGAATAAGTTGACAGAGAGAGCAGAAGTTTTGAGTTTTTAGACGTTCCATTTAAATTGGGTGGTCTGCTATTTTATGAACTTTCAACTGAAAATTTCAACTGTGACTGTGGATGCTGAATGGCTTAGAATTTAAATCACTCTCGTTAGTCCCAAGGTAGCATTCCTTTCTGATATCTTCAGATCGGACTCTTAATTTGACTGGGATATAAAATTATTTTACATTTATATCCAAATTTCTCTCTTCCTTCTCCATTTTGCTAAAGGATTGGTTAAACTGTTCACTGTCGATTTACATTTTTCATGTAAAGTTAAACAAACTTATTTACTTATTCCCCAAACTCCTTATTTATTGAATTTTGTACTTTGGCACCAAAGTTTCTATAAATGAAGTATTTTCAGAGGCCTCATTTTTTTTTTAATGAAGTCTATAATTTCTGTGCTTAACAATGGCTGGTTCTTTTTTTGTTCTTTACAAGAAATCACAAGATGTCATACTGTAACGATTCATTGAATTACTCTAGGGAAAGGTGTTACTCTAAAAGGATTGTTGGCTTGATTTCTTTAGATATATGCCAACAGAAATCCCCTCTATTAATAATAAGTAAATACTTTGAGTCAGTGTGCTGTTACACAGCTTAGTAGAAAGAAAGGAGCCATGCCTTGCTGGAATTAGGTGTTTATCTGATTGACCCTTCTGATCTGTGTGATAATTTTCTCTTAAGTATCGTCATCAAAAGCTGTTAAATAATTACATCAAAGAGATAAAAAAGCACTCTAAGATAATGGTGAGTGTGGTAGTTAGATTCGTGTGTCAGCTTGGCCAGGTGAAGGTGCCTAGTTCTATTGCTGTGGACATGAGCAATGGTATGTGAACCTCACTCATCTCTTGCTGATTACATCTGCAGTCGGCTAGGAGGCGTGCCTGCTGCAATGAATGATGTTTGATTTAATTGGCTGGTGCTTAAATGAAAGAGCTCAAGGTAGCACAGCCAAAGCAGCTAGGCATACCTCATCTTGGCACTCACAGCTCAACCAAGGCCTTTGGAAATGCAGAAAGGAATCACCCTGGGGAAAGTTCTTGGAACCCAGAGGCCTGGAGAAAAGGCCAGCAGAGATCGCCTTGTGCCTTCCCATGTAAGAAAGAACCTCAGTTGAAAATTAGCTGCCTTTCCTCTGAAGAACTATACATTAACTAAATAAATCCCCTTTTATTAAAAGGCAATCTATCTCTGGTTTGTTGCATTCTGGTAGCTAGCAAACTACAACAGTGAATTTATCTGATTAGATGGGATGTTACATTATTGCAGAACTTAGTATTTTAAGAATCTGAAGAGATTTTTGGTTCATTGACCAAATATGGCTTGTTTAGAGGTTAATCAAGACCTGTTTAGAAAACCATTAACCATATTTCATACTTTTTGTGTGGTCAACATCATCCTGATAATAGCCTCAGGCTGCCAGATACGCTATTTCCTATCAGGTCAATGGAGATTTAATATTATCCTGCCTATTCATTTAAATTCTGTTTTCCAGAGAGGAAAGTAAACATTGAAATTTACATCTGAAATGTCTAATCTCTAGTACAGTCCAATCAGTGTTACATTTTTGTGACAGAAGTTCGTTTTTTTCAATTGTACAGTTATCATTTCAGGGAAGCACTCAATTCTGAGACCTCAAGCAGGCTTTTTTTCAAGGTAGACTTTCATCCCATTTTCTTCCAAGTTATTTGGTCTATTCACATTTTACACTATATTTAATTCCTTTTGCCATCTACACTGCAAATTTTTGTTCTACATAAGAAGAAAAATAATTCATCAAGACTCTTCCCAGAAGCCCAAGTAATAGTTATGAAATCATGAAACATTTGAGAGAGAACTGACTTGCTGTGAATGTATCAGGCAAATGAAATTTTAATACAAACATATTTAGTAGCCATTTTCTCTGTGTGATATAAAGAAAGTGTTCTAGAATAAATGAGTAATGACTGCATTGGGAACAACAATCAAAATAACTTTGTAACACAACTAGATTCTACTTTCTTTTCTGCATACGTGCTGCATTATCTGGCAGGAAAAAAAGGCATGCAGAGGGAGGGGAAGAAAAAGAGAGAAAAGGAAAGAGAACTAACAGAAATTTGAGATTTTGCATTTTGCATTTCTATTGCCTAGCACATAATGCAAACATAATAAATGGATGATTAGAGAATAAATTAAGAATGAATTTACAACCTTAAAACACATTGATAATGATAGAGTATTTTCTATATGGATTACTATCTTCAAGGTTCATTTGGCTTTGGGATACATTATTATGCCTCGCTTACATGACTAATAGACAAGATCCAAGAAAGAGTTTTCTCTGTCCTACTGATGAAAATGTTCTATTTATTGGAAATACATGAAAATGTCTATGTAGTGAAAATGTTAATATCATCCATGACTCTACTTGTGCAACAAATATTTCTCTTTTTCATAATGTATATTATTTTCTTGAATGTAAATTCATTATTTGTTGATATATGTATTCAGTAGTCTTGGCTATATAAGAAAAATGATAATAGTGAGATTTCTCATAGACCTTGTAAGAAGCAGAAACAATCAGCTGGGTATCTGCCTGTTTGTGTCATTCTGTCATTTGTGTCATTGGTAAATCAGATGCTAAGAATCAAGCAACATCTGAGGTCCAGACATCAGGAGTGTGGGCCCAGGAATAAACACATTTAAAGGGTCAAAACAAGTATCAAACAAGAGGAGAACTTCTGATGCTGAGGTCTGGAAGATAAACTCAAAGGCATAAACCATGAGAGTAATTGCCTGGTTAAATTGTGAATATTAATAGCTTTTATAAGTTTCTACAACCTCAGGGCAGGAATAGGCAATCATTTTGCAGGGCCAAAGGCCAATAGAAGGGAGAGCAACCAGAGAACAAGAAAGGATGGTATTTTGATATCCTGAAGCCAGCTAAAATAACTGAAAGATCCAATAAATAGTACCTATAAAAGTATTAAAGAAAACATTGGCAGTCTTTTCTTTTCTCTTGTCTTTCTGTGCATCTATCCTTTCATATTGAATTGCAATGATATGCTACTTGCTGATCTCTTACAGAACTGCCATGAGTATTAGAGAGAATGTAAATAAAATGAGTAGCATTATATTCTGCTCATAATATATCTGGTGCATATGTTGGTATTCACAAGTTGTGGCATCTGATAAGCACTCTATTCATACTTTTCCAAACAAATTTGATTCAGTGAATGTCTTAGCTTCTCTCAAAAAAAAGAACTACATATAGGATTAGTTGCAAATATTCCCCTCCCCATTAGTTAATATATGCCCCAGGAGACTTAATGCCCTGAAACTTCTGGGAAAGCAGATTCCTGTGGTTTTGATGAAAGACAAGGGATGGATAAGTATAGTGCAGCCTCAGGGCAAGGCTCGGCATGAGTGGAACTGTCCGCTGTGCTGAAATCACAGACAGGCCTAGTGGATATGGGTCAGGGCACAGAAAGCATCTACAGCAAATAAATCATGACATTCATTCTTAGAATCTCAAAAGCATAGAATAATTATTTGGAGGAAGTAGAATTTTCCTGCTATATATTTGTATATTTACATTTTTACTACCTAGCGCAGTTCCCGGCACATATTAAACACTTAAAAAGGGCTGTGAATTAAAGTATATTAATCTACTGAGAATGGTCCTATAGAATAGCTAACAAATATACCCTTAAAGTTCAGTGTAAAGGACAAGTGTACTATTTTTTTAATTAGCTCAGCATTTCTTGTTGTTGCTGAAATAATCCTCATTACTCTATTGGTTTTTCATTACTATGTTAATATCTTTTTGGAGTGCCTAAATGCAATACACTTGGTAAATAATCAATGATAAAAACCCAAATATTATAAACTATAAAATATCTTTTGTGTTTATGTAAATATTTATTCCCATGAGAACCTGCAAAATACAAAATGTCTTTTTTTTTTTTTTTAACTGAAGTGAAACCATTATTAAACCTATAGTTTAAGAAAAAGAATTGTTTTTACTACATGCATGGTGACATCTCTTCACTTTAGATATGGAAAATTTAGAATTTGGATACATAGGATAACTTTTTTCTAACTATGATCTTAAACTTAACTACTTTTAAAAATTATTTTAAGTGAACCTTGGGGATAAAAATAATAAATCATAATCTTTTCACATTTCTCTTAAACAGAGCCTTATATTTGGATTTCAGTGAGTTTTCATAAGTAAATATGACAAATCTAACATTCTGGGCAGTTAAACAATTTTCTCACAAACAAACCACTTGAGAGCGAATCATGGTCCCCCTTCACAGTAGGCTTTCCCACTGTGAGGTGAGAAGGTACAATCACATGTCATCTTACAGGGAAAAGTGGAGCTGTGGAAGATATGCCAAATGTACAGTTTTATTTTTAAATATCAATGTTGCAGTCTGATGTTTGGAGAAAGTTTCAGCTGTATAAAAAAACATTATCTCTCACAAAAACATCTACAATTTCTAAAAAAAAAAAGAGTTTGTGAAGATGATAGTCTTTTATTTGATCCTCAGAACTATCAATTTCAGAGTTTTGTGGTTGTGATTATAGCTGCTGCTGTTGTTATCCATTGCTGTTGTTTCCTTTATTTTTGCTGAAGAATTGGGTCACCAGATATGTCATTTAAGTCAGAAGTGAATTAGAATTAGGATCACTGAAGGTTTGTGTCATCTGAAACTCCACCCAGTAAATTCTAATACTAATTACATCTGCTGTTTGCAATATAGTGACTAACAGAATCTGTTGAGGACATTTCAAAATAGGTTTAGAATAATGAATATAGAAGAAAATAAGCTTCCTCATTATCCCATCGCTGAAATATAAGAGATAAATGCTGTCTTTTTTACCAACTTTATCTTAACACAAAACCAAAATGCATACTTTTTCATATAATAAAGAGTATTGGGGGCATTTGAGTGGATCTGTGCAAATAATAATAATAATGATAATAATAATAATACTGATTTGCAATAGCCATCATGGTGTAGTTAATTCAACAGGCTAGTGAATTCATAGAAAATATGTGTCTATTCTTGAAGATGTAGATGCTATGTAATGAACCACTCAGACACCTTCCTGTTTCTCAATTTATTGGATAGTTAGGCTATAGGGAGCTGAAACACACTCTTGTGGTCCAACTGGATCCATAGCCCATTAAGAGGAAAATCCTTTTAACTCAGGCTTGAGGAGAGTGGGTACAATTTCTAACCACAAAAATCTGATTCCTAGGAAAAACTGCATCTAAACGCTAGTAGAGGTTTAAAAACAAACAAACAAACAAAAAAACAAAGGAAGGGAAGCTTTAGAGAGTACCCAGCTGCATCCTTAGGTGGAAACTTGATAGTATGGGAAACCAGGTTATGTCTGATTCAGGAGTTAGAAGCTTTCTCTGCTGCACTTTTAGCTCCCTGCTCTGTTCTTACCTTGCATGCCCTCAGATCATTTCAGTTTGATTTCCTTTTTAAAATGTCTGTGGACCCAAGTGACCTTCTTTCTCCTTAACCTTTATTTCCCAGCAGAGGATTAAAATAAATAGAAGTGAGCAAGTCTAGAAAGCATTGCAGAGTTTGTGTTACTATTTTAGCAGAAACAGTCATTCTGCAAGGCTGTAATAAAAAGAAATACAATTTGAGTTTTTCTTAGACTCTTTTCAGGTAGCTTCCACCTCATATAAACAGCCTTATCCAAGGGTCTCTTCCCTGACCATCCAGGGAACCACACTTTGGCTCTACTCCAAGTATTAGTGAAATCATCATTTTCAGTCTACCTACATTAAATGCTGTCTCTGACCTTGCTGTTAATGCTCTTTTAATGTAGTTTGGGATACTATGTTTGCCTGAACATGGTTCAAAATTCTACAGTAAGTGGAACCAATATTTACTGAGCATTATGTCTCTTATTTTATAACCATATTCAGAGAAAATACTGCAATATATTTGAGAAAAAAATACTTAGAGATGTTTTAAACCATGTGTTTTAATAAACTTTTAATAAACTTTTAATAATCAACATTAGGAAGAATTTCATTTTTCAAAGATGTAAAAGGTACATTTTTTCTCTCTACTTCTTTGCCATCCCCCTGTCACCCTGCACCCCAGGTAGAAATGACCTTGCCTTTACTGTGTCTCAACTTTACCTTGGAAAACTACTTTCATCATATCTACTAGAATGCCTGTATATCTCTGCTAATCTGTTGTAAGTCCCTCAAAGTTGAGAAGCCTATATCCCCATCATTTAATTCAATACATAACAAATACTGACTGTTCAATAAAATTTGCTGAACAAATGAAATAGAAGGGCAAAACTACTGTTGTACTTTTAAAAACTGATAGTTATATAATTTTGCCTGGAATAAGTGCTTTATTTCCTTCATATTTCTTTTTTGAGGCCTTATTTTGTAGTCTAGTCTATCATTAGTCTAGTTGAGTTAGAGTCTGCATATCAAAGGTAAGGAGATGCCTACAATTTAAAGCTAAGTGAATTTTTTCTAACCCTAACCCAGTGACCCAGTAGCTCACAAATTTTTGAGGAACTTGGAATATTCATAGTTTTCATATCTTGGGCTTTTCTTTTTCTTTTGTTGTTCTTCCCCCTTTGCCCTTCTGCTGTTGATGTACTTGTTGGTTGTACGCCTTTCTTTTCCCTTTTCATTTGGTGCTGATTTATTTTGGGCTCTATGGACAAATACACTTTTATTATTTCTCCACGAGAGGTGGTGCTGAGATTTTAAATATTTGGGAATATGTAGAGACATCTCTGATTTTCCCAGTATTTGGGAATATTACTAGCATTAGGATTACCCCAGGATTCCAGGCATAATACATACCCTGCACTGCATGTAACTTTTTCACACATTGAAGACTTCATAACCTAAAATGTCAAGAGAACCTACACTGAAAAATTCCACAAGATCCTGAAAATAGAAATCAACATTGACTGAATGTCTATGTTGTGAAAGTCATTGTATTTTGACTTTAGAGGTGGTAAAATGACAGAGGGAGACACACATAGGTTTAAAATGTGACTTATTTCCCTGTGGGAACATAAAATTGGTTAGAATATTAGTGAATTGAAGAGAAGGTTGCTAGAAATATTAAAATTGATATGTTCAAATAGTTTACTCTTGATTGCCTTTGCTTAGCTCATTCCACATTATAACTTATCCTACCCAATGGGTCAAATAAGTGATGTGGGCACAAAGGTATGTGGCAAGAATGCACATGTTTTGGGAGACATCAAGTATACCATTAAGATCATAGAGGATTTATTCATGCTATGCCATGCTATATCCTCTGTATGTACCTTTATGTTCCCCTCAAACAAGGGTGTTGTCAGAAGGATTGTGCACTAAGTTGCTGGTATTTGAAAATATGCGAGTGTGTAGTAAATCTGGTTTAACTTCCTGGAGCATTTATTTTTATAGGTAGCAATTTTATAAATATATTATATTAAAATAAACCTCTTTTAATTGTTTATTGTTGATGTTTATTTTGCAAATTTCATATGTTTTAAACATAAAATGGGTGACAATGAAGACATTTAATTCCTATGACAAGCTCCTTTAAGTTATATCCTCACACTCAAAGTTGCATAGGTTTATTATTCTCTGTTTCAAAGAGGGATTTGGTGGGAATTTTTAAAACATTGGGGTTTAATTTGATAGCCTTCTAATTAAGCGATTATGGATGAAAATAAGTGAATATCCAAGACCTGAAGAATAAGAACACTGAATGCCCATTAGTTCTTTTAACATTTGTCAACACTATACCTAGCTGTCTTTCATAATGGTAAAGTTACTATGCTCATCAAGAAAGGGTTGCTAAGTGGGTTAGAAAATGAGATGAGACTGAATTATCTCATTGATGAATGAGGAGTCCTTTTAAATGTACAATAAGTTCAGTTTCCAAAATAACTTTTGCAAAGGGAATAGGCCTTCTTTTCTGTACAGATGCCAAATTTCTTGAAAATAGGTGTGATGCTGATATCCATGATATGAAATTGCTGATATCATAGATAACTCAGAGAAGAAGGCACATTGAGGGACTCCTGAGTAAACTGGTGAGACAATGATGAATTTCCTTGCTCACCATCTGTATATTGCTTGAGTGATCCAGATAAGAAACTATAGGTGGTCTGCAATTGAATACTTAGTGGCTGTTGATTGATAAATGATATAAATTATAGAGCTGATGAGTAAAGCATCAAAAATAAGTGTTGATCTACTAAGAATTCTTTCTTAGGGCAGTGCAATGGTGGCTCAGTGGCAGAATTCTCACTTGACATTCCGGAGTCTGCCCATACCAAAAAAAAAAAAAAAAAACCCAAAGAATTCTTTCTTAAATACTACTGTGATTTCTAAGAACAAAAAAAGGAGTGAGAAGGTGTACAAAATCCATGTAATGATTTTTATAATTACTTTTATGGAACCATATGGATGGAAGTAGTCATTGAAGAAAATAATATATTCCAATTCAAATATTATGTTATTTTCCTTTTAATAAGTTTGCTAATAGTATCAATATTTTTAGTTTTATTATATGCTCTATGTTTGATATTTGTTGTTGAGATGGGAATTTTCTTAAGAAAATTTAAGTCTTTTGGTTGTATATGAGCTTCTACTATGGATCAGTTGTTGATCTTAAATCCTATACCCAGAGAAGGAGGTCCCAGTACATCTGATATTTTATTTTAAAATATTTTTTTGAAAATTGGTGACAGAAATTCATCAGGGACATGATACCGTGGGCTTCAAAGAATTGCAGGGAGGAATGACTTTCCATTTCTTTAATCACATTTCTTTAATGATAAACAATTTATCATTATTATTACTATGGATTTGCCTCAATTACATTATCTCTCTGGGAGAAATAGTACCTTCATCCCAAGATTTATTTGAGAAATAAATGAAAGAAATAAAAATCAAGCATAGTCACAAAATAAATACACAATACACAGGAACTATTATAAAGCAAGGGCATGCTGCAGTGTGTTCTCTATTTGTTGTTAAATAGAAAGGAACACAATCTTTACATATCTTTTATCATGAAAAGATATGTGCAAAAAGATATGTTCCGCCTATTCTGATTCCAGTTGTCTAGAGTGCCTATTTAGATTCCTACCCTATGTTAATTCCTACCCAAGCAACCAGAAGTAGTTTATATATCAAAAATATTTAAATTAGGAACTTTGCAAGATGCTTTTACTGTGTACTTTAATATTTTTATTTTCTCCTTGTGCTCACTGATTAATAGATATTTGAGGATGCAAATATAGCATTCAACATAAATTTATCAGTGACTTATTATGATTGAAGCACCATAGTTACCAGTGGGAAGGCAACATGACTAAGGTATGATTTCTAAGAACTCATCAGTGAAAACAGTGGGATAGGGATGACAAAGGGTCATGGAGATGAAGGAGAATTTCAAAATATTATAGTAGCCATAAAGAAATATGCATAATATGCTTAGGGGCAGCTTATGCGTCAGTGTAGGATAGAGAGGGGACTATTTGTAGATAAGGCTTCTTGGAAAGCATACATCTTAAAAAGTCAAAAGATTTAAACTGTGAGGAAGGAAACCTCACTCAATCACGGACTGGTCTGCTAAAGTTATTTTACTTTTTCATATTGCCAAATCTATCTGTTCCTTTTTCAGTGCCAGTGTTACAATGGGTCACTTGTGTAACTCTAGTTATATAAGTTATACATTATCAACATAAACTAAGATAAATTGTCTGGAAAAGATGAGTGCCGGTCACTTACTCTCTGAGTTCATTCCTATGTTGTTAACAGTACATAGCAGATTAATTTTAAAGGTTCTATTCTACCATGTTTGTCTAAAGAAGACCCAAGAAAAGTAATTTATAAACATATCTGATCTGTTAAAGGTTTAGTCCTGCCAGCCTAGATAGTGGCAGCAATGAAAATTAGAACAAAAGATACCAGAGTGACTAACCCCCACAGCTAATATTTATTGAATGTTTACTATTTATGATCTGCTATGCTAAATGAATTACATGCAGCAATCTCACTTTATCCTCATCAACCCTCTGAGTAATGAACTACTATCATTGAAACTGATAGTTAGATATTTAAGTGATATGTCCACAGCCAAATAGATATTACATGAAGGAGCTAGGTTTTGACCCAAGGGCCATCTATTTTCAGAACCTGAATTCTTGGCCAGTGTTCTCAATGAGGAGGTGTCAAGCTTTTATTTCACCTTCGTCTCCCCACCAGATAATTCTTTCACAGCTAAACTTAAGTGTGTGTGTGTTTGAGGAATATATAGTTCTCAAATAATGGGAAAGTTATTTTGCATTTTTTCTTATAATATTACATCATTCTATGTTTTATGGGTTTTATTTGGTGAGGGGAAAGGAGATGAAGTGAACTGTAATTTTTCAAACCAAAGTAAACCGTTTCTCAATTCCAGTCTGCACAGTAATTCCTGATGAAATAAATTTCAAACAATTAGGCTGGTCTATTCTCAGTGAAATAGAAAGAAGGTCTAAAAGGAGATTTTTTTAAAGTTCCCCTTGCATAAAATTGTTGAGTTGATTGCTTAATTTTTAATGACTGCTAATAATATCTCAAAGTAAAGTAACTTTGTGTCTGTGATAAGTAATTTATTAAAAGTGAGGGAAGGGAAAAATGGTTGAAATGAATTTGTATATAGTCTATGAATCTTCTCTATTGAGAAGCTATGAGAAATGGAGTCTACACCATGCAAGAAGATTCTAATCTCTAGTCCATTAGTCAATTATTGATTCCTTTACATGCAAATATACTAATCAAGGGATTTATTTTAATGGTGGACATTTTCATAAAGATGGGAAAAATGAAAAAACGTGAATAAGAGATGCAATGTACTATGATAGAAACATTTTTAAAATTTAAAGCATCACTTGCTAACCACTGATAATATACAGATATACAACAACAACAACAAAAGTCTTATTTTTTGATGAAATGAATTCTATGACCCACTGGTATTATGAACTGTCAGAACCAATGAGATGGCAACTGAGAAAAATGTCCCACTGCAGATGGAAACTTACAGTAATTCTGTTAAGGGGATACTTAAATATGGGGATTGAATGACTTAAACAGATTCCAAAGGCATATTAGTCTTTCAAGGTGAGCATGCTTATTTGTGATTAGCTTAGAAATATTAAACATTGTGATGAACAAACCAATAACCCATGAGACAGTTTACCAGTTGACCTCTTAGAGGACACATGAGCATGGCCCTCATAGCAGGTGAGATTAAATTAAAAAGTTTATTCCCAAATTTGCTTTACTAAAACTTATTGAAGTAAATTCAACTAATATAAGGAAAGGATAGTGGGTGATTTCAGACGTGACTATTATCAGTATGAGACTATGGCATCTCATGCAGTAGTTTGTAAAAGAGCTTGTTTTAAAATTTAATCCCTGAAGTCAGATACTACCCCACTTTAAAGAGTCATACAAATAAATGTTCACATTTCTGAGACTAATGGTTTATTGAACTTCTACTACAGGAAATGCCAACTTGGAAAGATAAGAGGAAGGTGGTCAACTTCTTTATCAGATTTCTTCAAAGAAGTTATTTTGGGGTATGATTCACCATGATTTAAATTCAAATCTAGCGTAATATATTGGGCAGTATTATGTACAAGAGTCTGTGCTAAGTGCTGGCACTTATAAATTTGCTTAAACCTCATAGCAATACACCTGTGTTAATACACATTAAAGTGAAGAGTGATTATTAACAAAGAATAGGCTCATCCTGATGGTAGAGATTGAATCAAACAAAGCACCAGTTTCCACATCTTAAGTTTAAGACAACCTGATATGGATAACAATAATTTTTTTTGAGAAAAAACAAAACCTATGCTTTAAAATTCAAACTATTAACAATTTACTAAAGAGTTAACTTAAATACAAATAAACATATGACCAGCACTATGTGACAGTTTTGAGTTAAGTATGAATCTCTCCTTGCCGTTCTATTATTCCTGTCCTTAATTGCTGTTGCAGAAATCTGTGCATAGCAGGCAGTACTGGAGGCGTGACTCTTGTTGAATGTGCACACACTCAGCCGGCGCCAAAAACCATATGCCCTCCTCTTGTAAACGCCTTCTATGACACCCTTTGCTTTGTGTCATGGCTTTAAGTGCCCAAGGGACATTTTCTAGACTGACTATTTCTAGGAGCTGTTTCTCACTTTATTTAAAAAGTCACAACAGAAAAGGGCTTCGCTGTGTAACCATTTTCACGCCCACTGTATTTGAGTTACAACAGCAGGAGCTAATGTGTCATATCAAAGGGTGTCATCTTAGGTACCTTAAATGGTTTAAGAGGACTTGTGGGCAAGAAGGACAGAAATTTTAGAATTTATGGAAATGGAAACTAAGCAGGCCTGAAAATGAAGGTACAGGAAATGGCTTAAACGGCACATAGATGGGCATAGATGCTGCAAATGTTCTGGTTCTCTATTGAAATGGAAAATGTACCATTTCAATTGGGTCTGAACCAGCTTGAGCACACTTTGGATATGCTTTTTTTTTTAATGAATTATTTTTAATCATGGAGAAAATATAGAGTTTCCATACACCCGCCCCTGTTATTCCATCTGCCCACGTTCTCCATATGGAAAGATATTCTCCTTCACATAAATCTAAGAAAGGTTGGCAAAGTTTTTCAACCACGGTGGGAGAAATGGGACTCCATGTGTCACATAATGTAATACACCAGAAGGAAACCAGTTACATCTGGCGTCTCTATTGACTTTTGTTCTTAACAAAGAAGCCTCCTGGTGGCCAAAACAGAACCTCAACATTTGTAGACCTGGCAGCGTGATGGCACAGACTGTGCTTTTAAAAAAATCAATTAGTCACCAACATCTCAAAATCAGTGGCTTTTATGTAAAAAAGAATAATGATGTCTGACTTCTCTTGAAAAATTGGACAGCGTAGCTATACTGCTGCATGGCGCCATGTCCACAGCTCCCTCTACTCCTTTTGTCTTCCCAGCACTGAAGCACTGCAATGATTTCACATTTATCATTAAACTCACACTGTTGTTTTCTATAGTAGAATTTAGAAAAAAAAACAAAACATGTCTTGTACCCATGCCTCTTTCAAAAGTGGGAAAATTACAGGTGGACAAAAGATCTGTAATTTCCATGAGCCATGACAATCGATTTTGTGACCCCTGTGAAGAGGCTTTATTGTGCATGTGTGTGCACGTGTGCGTGTGAGCATGTGGTCCATGTATGCATACATTTTGGCTATATTCATCTTGAGGGATGGATTTTCTTTCTTCATTTCTGTTGCTCCAATCTGATTCTAGTGCCTCTTATAAACTGCGCATAGGAATAAAATGTGCATGTTGAGTAAATACTTAGTACATGCGAAACTAGAGCAGAAAGTGAATGAGCGTAAGAGAGATATTTTTCTAGGTTGTAGTAAAATATTTTTTACTGATTTCAGGTCTTGGTCCAACTAGACATTAGACATTTCTCCTTAGGATATATTGGTAAAGCATTTGACCTTCTCTCTTAAGGTCTCTCTCACCAGCCTTTGCTAATGGCAAACCATTTCTTTATGCAAAGGAGAATGCTCTCAAGTGGTGTGTTCTGTCTGAGGCTGGGCAGAGATGAAACCTGGTGAGGAATAACAATTTAGCCTGTGATCTCCATGACAGGGTGGAGAGGTCACTAGAAGACATAGAGTCAATTAAGAATAGTTCTGAAATCCAGAGTCCAGAAATGAAGAAAAATACTGGGAAATAGGAGTGATCATTGTTTTTTAACGTGGCAAAGCTCTAAGAAGTACTTTAAAGGCTAATTCTGATTTTCTTCTGTCAGATTTAGAGAGGGTTGTGTGTACTGTGCCTCATGTATGGTAGAGAATCTTAAAGGCACTGCTCATCTACACTGAACATGGGAAACTAAATGGAAACAAAATTAGATCCTATTTTCTAGTGATGTGCCTATACTTGTATAGAGATCATGTGTCTTTGACTGAATTTATGAAAAACACTGAATTCTGTTACTGGAGCAGAAGACATACAATTTAATCAGATACACATTTGTTAACTATCTTAGATGGTGATGGTCTGCAAGTAACTAATTTAGATATTAATTATCACTATGGAATATCACTATAAAATCACTATAATTCTAATTTCTTTTAATTATAAAGAATAATTTCTGCATGCTTCCCTAATATTTAGATTATAACTATTATAAAATGTATTTTTACTATTTACCTTTTTATTTGGTGAATTTTACATTAATTTCAGAAAAAAGTGTTTAAATATTATTTGGTTAAACACTTGTTAAGGAGAAGAAGGAAGTTCTACATTAGGAGTAGGGATACACATGTTGCTTTTCAAGATTTGCAGCTAAAAAATGAGCTTTTTTTAAAATAGAAGGGAAAGACACAGAATTCTGTGTTGCTTTGCAGTTTCTTTACCGAGGCCCTCATTCACAAATGCTATGGTACCTTCACTTGGTTAATAGCTACCTTTTATAGAACTGATAGAGACTCAAACAAGAAATGCATGCAAACAAAAACATTCACTAAGAAACAGAACAACATGCTTAGAAACATTAGGAGTAGAATTTCAGCAAAATAAAATGATTGTAAATAAATAACCTTTATAAACAAATAAAAGGTTTCTTATGAAATTTATATATTTGTGGCAATTAACTATGGAAAAGTACATATTTATCTTACAGCCCAATGATAAATGGAGCTGTAGAGTCCGAAGACCAGAGTTAACCATATATGTGCCATTTGCTAAGGTCTCTGAGCAGGTCACCTCATGTTTCTCAGCTTCAGAAAGTAGGAATTAAACTAATCCCTTTAAACAAGTTTGTGATGTGGCACCGATGAGCTGGGGTTGTGAGCATGTATAATAAGTTCTATAACTATATGAGGTTTTAGAATATACAGTCCCTATGGGAGAGAAATTCCACCTGATGTTGAATGTTTCCTATTGCCTGTGATGCAACATACAAAAGATCAAGATCCCTTTGCAAAAATAATTTTTTAAAACTCACTTTTAAATCAGTTACCAAGACAAGGTTATGTGCTAAAACTTTTTCTGCCTTTATACTTGTTGAGTAGTGAATTGAAGTTTAACATCTATTTGTAGTAGTTGGTTCCTTCTGTTAAGCCCGTCATGTATGATACTGGCAGTTCCTCATCCTTGATTCTTGGATTGCATTTGAAAATTTAAGACCACAGAAAATTCATGGCACTTTCTCAATATCCAGTAGGTTAATAGGCCTTCTCTTACCCTCATTAATGAGGATTGAATTTAGTTTTGCCTTTAGATATATGGATCTGTAAGCTAACTCTATGAGTTACACGTAATGGTATAAGCAATATATGTCATATAACTATGACTATACATATGTATGTGTGAGTATAAAATATGTAAGTGTATGTTATATATAGCTATATACAATGCACATTTTAAGAATTAAGATATTGACCAAAGGGAAGCAAAATATAAATGTAAATTTGAGTTGATTTATTTCATATAATATATTTAAATATTTGTATGCAATTTATAAATGTTAACTATTTAGTATATAAAATAATATATAAATATCATACATTTAATATATGCATATGTTGGAGATTGAATTATGTTCCCCACAAATGCATGTCCAGGTCCCAACCCTTGGCCCTGTGAGTGTGAATCCATTTATAAACAGGACCTTTGATATCATTTTTCCAAAATGGTTCCCTTTTAAAGTAAGTAACCCCATCTTGAAAGTGGCGAGACACATCTCCATGGAAACTGTCTAATCAAAAGTTACCACAATTGGGATCACATCTCCATGGAAACAACCAAATAGATCCCACTCAGCAATATTAAATGAGGATTAATGGACTTGGCTTTTCTGGGGCACACAACAGATTCAAACTGGCACAATATTCATCAGCTATTTGATATATGTGATTAAATTTACTAGTCATGTATCCATGGACCTATTTTGGTCAGTCTGTGCTGAAAAGCAGTCAAGTAATTTATATTTTATAATTTTTCTTATATTGGTGGATCCCACAATCGTATTGCCTCTTTATTCTGTAATATAATAGATTTTTATGAGATATCAATATTGAAGTTTAAAATGATAATATATTTTATAAATATAATATATTTTGATGTTGTTAAATGTACATTATCCATGTATCTGATTGCAAAACATGGGGCTTCTGCAAAATTTATGCATCCTTGTAGGGTGTGATTAATGCTTGCTATTTCTAGGGGTGTAATTTTGGAAATAAATTTCTGTAAAATTGCTTGCACAGTTACCTTGTAAATTTGAGATCATTTGACACACTATCCATTTAACAAAATTACCATACTAATAATATTTCCTTTTTAATTATTTTAAAATAATGACTGAATATGTTTCTCTTACTAAGTCTAACAATTATGACGTGACCATTAATTTGTCCTTTTGTTCACATAATATATAGTTTATTTAACATTTCTCAGTACTTTCTTTATCCAGGACTCTAAAAGTTGCTAACATGGATTGAAATCCAATTTATATGGAATTGCCTCAAAGAGAAGAATAAAGGTTATGATTCAAATGTTCTTTTAACCAAGAAAATTAAATAAAATAGTTACTCCTTTTTTTCCTCCCATTATAATTCATTAAGATCCTTCTACATACAAGATTCTAACAGCTGAAACAAATTCAAGGACACATATGGTTAAGACTCTATCTTTAAATACGATGGAGTAAAGTCTTGCAGGAAGACAAAAGGGTCAAAAAATATTATGAGAGCTACAGTTAGGGGAATGAAGGAATGCTTGATTGATGAGAAGGCATTAAAATTATGTCTCTAAGAAAAGTCATAGAGCTGAGAAAGTCATGGAAATATTAAGCATAGCAGAATTGAGATTTACAGGGAGCTCAGAGAATAAGAAGATAAGACATATAGGAGATTGATATTGGCAGACTATGTAAGTTTTTTTTCTTTAATTCTGGGCAAAGGGATTGGATACTATTCAGTAAATAGTGTTTTAACACAGATGTGCATAACAGAAGAACATGAACAGGGCTGAGCTTTAGAAAGCATACCTTTTACACATAGAGTTATTTGAATAGAAAAAATTCAAAATAATGAAAGCTTTTAAATAAGATGAGGGCACTAGAATTAAAAAGAATACTTTCAAGGGAAATTCAGAAGAAATGATAGGACTTGGAGTCAGAAATGAGAAATAAGTAGAGAAGTGAAATTCGATTTTGAGGCTTTCCAATCTTACTGATAAAAATAATACTACAGAAAGAAATAAGTGCTGAGAGAGACATGTCATGTTTGAATAACTATGTAACATCTGGACAGATATGTTAATGGGAAGTTGGGATATGAAAACTAAAACCTTTGAGGAAAATCAGGGTTGAAGAAAAACATTTGTGAGTCATTTTAATAGAGTGGGTGACATGAAGTCATGGACACACTTGGACTCATTGAAGGAACTTAGAGAAACACAAGAACTGTCAAGGAATAAGCTAAAAGAAAATATAATCATTTATTTGGAAAAATAAGAAGAAATAGAAAATAAAAAAATAAAGACGATGAGATAGAATTTCCAGGAGAGTACATTTTCACAAAAGTAAAATGGAAAACGAAGGAAGATCAGTACTTCAGGGAAGTCAAGAGAGTAGGAGGGCCACTTGCCTTACCTCCTTGCATTCACAAATGAAAAGACTCAACTCATTTAGAGTCTTGTGAAAGTTTTGGCTCTTTCCCCAGGAAAATACAAATTATCTACACAAAAACTTTGATATTCTAGGTCAGATGATTCATAAATTATATAATGTTCATCCATGGACTCTGGATTAAGACACCTTTGAAAAAACAAATATCTTCAAAAGCAACTTCAACATGTTGCAAGCATCAAGCATATGTTAAGCTTATATGATGAAATACACACCTTTTTTCCTCTGATGCTGTTACACTATGTTCTAGTTTGCTAGCTGCCGGAATGCAGTATACCAGAAATGGAATGGCTTTTAAAAAAGGGAATTTAATAAGTTTCTAATTTACAGTTCTAAGGCCAAGAAAATGTCTCAGTTAAAACAAGTCTATAGAAATGTCCAATCAAAGGCATCTAGGGAAAGACACCTTGGTTCAAGAAGGCCGATGCAGTTCAGGGTTTCTCTCTCATCCGAGAAGCACATTGTGAGCACAGTCACAGTTTCTCTCTCAGCTGGAAGGGCACATGGCGAGGAAGGCATCATCCGCTAGCTTCTTCTCCTGGCTTCCTGTTTCATGAAGCTCCCCGGGAGGCATTTTCCTTCTTCATCTCCTAAGGTCGCTGGCTTGTGGACTCTCTGCTTTGTGATGCTGCAGCATTCTCTGCTTTCTCCGAATCTCCCATTCTCCAAAATGTTTCCTCTTTTATAGGACTCCAATCAAGACCCACCCAAATGGGTGGAGACATGTCTTCACCTAATCCAGTTTAACAACCACTCTTCACTAAATCACATCATCCAGGCAGATAAACTGATTAGTTTCAAACATACAGTATTGTATAGGGATTTTTATTCTACCTTTATGGAATGGGATTTTGATTAAAACATGGCTTTTCTAGGGGACATCCTTCCTTTCAAACCAGCGTACATTATAAAAAATGACCTTTTTTTTTGTCCTTATTTATAACTCATTTCAACAACAACTCTAAGGATGGAAATGGGAATGAGTAGAATGGCTAATGGTTTTGCTTTGCAACCCTAATCACAAGAAAAACATGTCACATAGCCAATAATTGCATGGGTAAAATAGATACAAGGAATTAAGAACATCATCTTAAATAGAAATTTGGAAGAATGCTCTATAGATAATCACCAGAATTGTTGGGACTTATGCCTTCAAAATATTTTTAAAATGGACTGTGTGGGTTCTTCTCTCCCAGTATACATTATCCCATTTTCAGGAAAAGCTTCTGGACTATCATCTTTTAACATTACCTCTGTCTTAGGGCAGTTTCCACAAAAGCACACTCTGAGAAAAGAATTTGCTTACAAATGACTCATTAAGGAGTGCTTCCACATGAAACATGTAATGGAGTAAGAAAAGCAGGGCTAGAAAGGGAAGAAGTCAACAAGGTTATAATTTTAGGCAAAATTCCAGGCCCAGCCTGATCCCATAGAGGAACCTGAGACTATAAATTAAATGTCAGAGTTTGTCCAAACTGGAGTCAGGAAAAGAGGGCCATAATAATCCTGCAACGGTCATTCATTGTCTAAGGGAGATGGAAGAGAGCAGGAAATAAATTTGTGTTGGATTCAGAGATAACCTGCAAAGCATTTCCTGTAGTCCATGGGCAGCCCTCAAGAAACTCACAGGTGAGGATCATAAAAAGCAAAAGTTTGTAGAATTTGGGATAGCTTATACAAATATGCTAAAGAGATCCAAATGAGGGAGCATTCGTATCTGTAAACAGCCACTAATGCAATAGCTTGGAACAACCATCCTGGGGAATAGGTTTTTGTTGTTAATTTAATTTCTAAAGTGAGGTTCTGAAGTGTCCACTTTTGTGCCTGTATGACCAATAGTTAGCAAAGAGAAAGAAAGAAAGAGAGAGTGGGGGGGGGAACTAAGAAAATAGGAAAATAATACCACAATGGCACATGGTAATATGTTTGTTTGTTTTCTTTGTATGCTGTATGGTGGGGGGTCACATGTCATCATTTTTCCAAGTGAGTATCCTGTTATTGCAGCACCATTTGTTGAATTTTTTTGAGGGGGGGCAGGAAGTGCATGGACCCAGAATCAAACCCAGGTTTCCCACATGGCAGGCGAGAATTCTACCACTGAACTACCCTGGCACCCCCGATGTTTTGATTTATGTGTATATAGTTACCACAATCAAGATAATAGACATATGCCTCATACTCAACTGCTTTCTCTTGCCCCTTTGTAATCATTCCTGCTACTTCCTGCACTCCATATCTAGGAAATCACTAATTAGCTTTCTGTCTAATGCATTTCTGTCACTTTGCATTATTTCTGTCACTGTGTATTTCCTAGAATTTTATAAATTTGGACTCATAGGTATGTACTGTTTCTGTCTGGCTTCATTAGCTCAGCGTAATTATTTTGAAATTCATCCATTGTGTTGTGTAGTAGTGTGACTCATAGCTTATCAGTTTTCATTGCTGAGTAGTAATCCGTTGTGTAAATATACAGCCATTTTCACAAATCGTATAGTTTTGAGCTTTACATTTTAGTCTATGTTCTCCTTTGTGTTAATTTTCGTATTTGGGGTAGGGTATGAATTGTAGTTCATTTTTAAAGGTGATGTTCAATTTTTCCAACACCTTTTATTGAAAAGACTAAACTTTTCCAGCAGAATTGCCTTGCATCTTTGAAAAATATTAGACACATCTGCATGATCCTATGTCTGGACTTGTAGTTGTCCCATTGATTCACTTATCTTCATTTACACCAATACCACACAGCCTTAGTTGCTGTGTTCTTTAAGTATTGAAATCTGTAGTACTAACCATGCAACTTTGTGATTCTTCAATTTTGTTTTGGCTTTTTCTGGGTTTTTTGGAATTCCACATAAATTTTAGAATCAGATATCTTTCAATAAATAAGTTCATTTTATCTGTGTTGTCTAATTTATTGTCATAAAACTTCTCATAATTTTCTCTTATAATTCTTTTAGTATGTGTGTCATATCTAGTGATATTACTTCTTTCATTCCTGATATTGATACTTTGTGCCTCTCTCTCTTTTTCCCCTAATAAGTCTGGAAGGAAATTTATAATTTTATTGAACTTCTAAAAGAACGAGCTTCTTGTTTCATTGATTTTTCTCTATTTTTATTTTCTTATTGATTTCCATTTTGAGATTTATTATTCTCTTTCTACTTTGGATTTAATTTTCTCTTTTCATTCTCGCTTTCTAAGGTAAAAGCCTAAGCCATTTATTTAAGGCTCTTTTTTTTCTTTCTAATATAAGCTAAATATTTCTCCTAAGTACTACTTTAATGACATTCTACAAATTTTGATATGTTGTGTTTTCATTTTATTTGAGTCCAAAATACTTTATAATTTCCTTTTTGATTTCTTCTTTCCACCCATGGTTTATTTATACATGTTTTATCTAGTTTCCAAATATTTGGACATTTTTCAGACATTCATTTATTTTTGCTTTCTAATTTATACCACTGTGGTCAGACAAAAATATTTTGTGTGATTGGAAATTTTTAAAAATTATTGGTACTTGTTTTATTGTCACAAATATGGTCTTTAAGATAAAAAGTTTAGCATATTTTTAACAAGTAAGTATATTCTGCTATTATTGGGTGGATTGTTCTATAAAAAGCATTAATGTGCAGTTGGTTGATACTGTTGCTGAGATATTTTTTATCCTACTGATATCAGTTACTGAGAGAAGATTGTGCAAAAAGGAGTATTGAAGTCACTGACTATGATCATGAATTTGTTTCTGTTCCATCGGTTTTTGCTTCATGTATTTTGAAACTGTGTTATTATGTGCATGAACATTTAAGATTATAACTTCTTGATGAATGAAATCCTTTATCATTATTAAATAGAAGTAATATTTTCTGGTAATATTTTTTGCTCTGAAATCAACTTTGTCTGATATTTATTTAGTCACCCCAGTTTTTTAGAATAGTTTTAGGGATGTTGATAATACGGAGTGGGGGATGGAACTAGGTGATGTTCCTGAAGAGGCTAGCCCCTCTGGGTTTTATGACTTATCTGGCCTAGGAACCATCTGGAGTTTGTAGGTTTCTGTAAAGTAATCTTCATCCACGAAACTTTTGTGGCATCTCAGATAGGTGTTATTTAGGGTTAACAGGAATGGTTTTGGTTGGGGGTTGGCAAACTGATAATTAGCATCATCTAGCTGAAGGTTACATAAGAGTAGCTTCCAGAATAGCCTCTCTACTCTATTTGAACTCATTTAGCCACTGATAACTGATACCTTATTTTCTTACAATTCTTTTCCCCCTTTTGGTCAGGAGGATGTTGTTGATCCCACAGTGCTAGGACCAGTCTCATACCTGGGAAACATGTCCCACATTGCCAGGGAGACTTTCACCCCTGCATGTCAAGTCCCATGTAGGGGGTAGGGTAATGATTTTCCTTGCAGAATTGGACTTATAAAGAGAGAGGCCAGCTTGGAGCAACAAAAGAGGTTCTCTGAAAGTAACTCTTAGGCATATTATAGGTAGGCTAAGTTTCTCCACTACAGAAATAAGCTTCATAAAAGCAAGCCTTAAGATCAAGGACTTTGCCTATTGACTTTGGAGTCCTTAATGTTTGAGATAGTATCAGGGATTTCCCGGGTGGGAAAGCTTAATGGTTTCACATTTTTTCTCCAGTCCCTCAAGGGGCTTTGCCAATACTTTTTAATTATCTACCATACATACTCTGAAATCTATCCAGGTACTATATTAAACTACACAGAATTACAAGCCCTCATTCCCATTCTGGGCTCCATATATTTGGGTTGTTTAAATAATCTATCCAAACAGGTTGACTTAGATTATGTACTACAGAAAATTTAGGTTTTGGACAAAATAAACCTCTCTTCTTTTGGTCCCATAGGGTAGGTGAAGTTCTAAAATACAATGTCCTCCTTACCACTGCATTCTAATTTACCTTAGTCCTAACCGAATAGGCTTTGTTCTTATTGTGATTGAAGCCTGACCTCTTTTTCTGTTTCTTTAACTGTTTCCGTGTGCAGCATACTAACCTTCATAGCTGCAGAACTGCAACTCTGAGTCTTAGGTGTCACACAGGTATCCAAAGTTTCAGGGAAATTCCACATTATACATATATAGCACAGCATCTGAAAATCTAGAAATAACATTTACAGTTCTGGACTAAATGTGACTGATATGAGAGCTTACAAAAAAGGCCCCAATTTTTTCACAAGTATTTTTTAAGAGAGACTATACAATATTTTTGTTCTTTTGTTTCTGGCTGTTCTGCACTATGTCACCTCATGGCATGCTTCATGACTTCATTCCTTTCTGTAGCCACACAATATTCCATCATATGTATACACCACAGTTTGCCATTCTATTTCTCAATGTATCCTTCAGCCACCTCCATTGATTGTGCATCATAGATAATGTCCAAAATAAATAATCCATGTTTCACATTATCCTCACTTAGTTGTACACTTACCTACATTCTCAATTTTAGACAATTTTCATTGCTCCAAAGAGAATAAATAACCGATAAACACATCCTCACCAAATAGAAAATCCAAACTTCCCTTTTCCCACCCCCAAATATTTAACCCTGGTATTACTGTGATGTTTTTCTTTAAATTCAGATCATAGCATGCAATAGTAGTTTTCCTCCATTCCCTTCTATTATTGACTCTATACAAAATTCATATCTTTAAGTAGTTCATGCAAGAAGTTATTTATATTTGTAGTGTTAATCGATGGCTTACATGGCTCTGTACAACCCCTTTCAATCATGTTCACTTTCAGTATGGCAATATATTACTTATAGATCCACTAATGAATTCCTTCACCTCTATCCATTCCCTTACATTTAAGTTCAGCCTCATTAGCTAGCCTTTCATCCATCTCTAGGTTCTGTGTATCTCTAGGTCCCCTATATTCTATATTATAAGCCTCTGAGTTTACCTCTACCAACATCATAATAGTGAAATCATACCACATCAATCCTTTTGTGTCTGGCTTATTTCAGTCAGCATTATGTCCTCAAGGTTCATCCACGTTGTCATGTGCTTCAGGACCTCGCTTTGTCTTACTGCTGTATGATATTCCATCATATGTATATATCACATTTTGTTTATTCACTCTTCTCTGGATAGGTGCTTGGATTGTTTCCATCTTTTGGCAGTTATGAATAATGCTGCTATGAACATGTGTGCAAATGTCTGTTAGTGGCATTGCTTTCAGTTCTTCTAGGTATATATACCAAGTAATGATATTGCTGGGTTGTAGGGCAACTCAATATTTAGTTTTCTAAGGAACCACCAAATTTTCTTCCATAGTGGTTGTAACACTATACGTTCCCACCAGCAGTGCATAAGTGTTCCAAATTTCTATATCCTCACCAAAATGATATCTCATTGTATTCTTGATATGCATTTCCCTTATAGCTAATGAAAAATGAGAATTTGTTCATGTTTTTTTTAACCATTTGTATTTGCTTTTCAGATAAATATTCATATTTTAAGCCCATTTGATAATTGGGTTGTTTGATTTTTTGTTGTTAAATTGTATGATTTCTTTATATATACAGGTTATAAGGTTTTATCTTTATCCAATATGTGATTTCCAAATATTTTCTCCCATTGATATGGCTGCCTCTTCACCTTTTTGACAAATTCCTTTGAGGCACAAAAGCATTTGATTTTGAGGAGTTCGTATGTACCTATTTTTGTTGTTGTTTGTGCTTTGGGTGTAAAGTTTAGGAAGTTACCCCCTATTACTAGGTCTTAAAGATATTTCTCTTTATTTTCCTCTAGGAGTTTTTATGGTACTGGTTCTTATATTTAGGCCTTTGATCCAGTTTGACTTAATTTTTGTATAGGGTATAAGTAATGGTCATCTTTCATTCTTTTGGCTATTGATACCCAATTCTCCCATGCCTATTTATTGAAAAGAATATTCTGTCCCAGTTCAGTGGATTGGAGATCTTGTGGAAGATCAATTGACCATAGATTTGATGATCTAGTTCTGCACTTTCGATTCAATTCCATTGGCCAATACTTCTTTGTACCAGTACCATGCTCTTTTGAACACCGCGGCTTTGTTATATGCTTTAAAATCAGAAAGTATTAGTCTTCCCACTTCATTCTTCTTTTTTAGGATATTTTTAATTATTCAAGGCCTCTTTCCCCTCCAAATGAACTTGATAACTAGCTTTTCCAAGTCTTCAAAGTAGGTTATTAGGATGTTGATTGGTATTGTGTTGAATTTGTAGATCAATTTGCATAGAATTGACATCTTAACAACATTTAACCTACCCATCTATGAGTAGGGAAGGTCTTTTCACTTATTTACATCTTTTTTGATTTCTTTAAGCAATGTTTTGTTGTTTTGCATACAGGTCGTTTACATCCCTGGTTAAGTTTATTCCTAGATACTTTTAGTTGCTATTTTGAATGAAACTTTTTTCCTTAATTGTCTCCTCATTTAGGTCATTGCCTGTGTATAGAAACATTTTGGATTTTTGCAGAAAATATCTTGTATCCTGCTACCTCGCTGAATTTATTAGGTCAGAAAGATGTGTTGTAGTTTTCTCAGGATTTTCCAAGTATGGCATCATATCAACTGCAAATAATGAAAGTTTTATTTCTTCCTTTCTGATTTAGATGTCTTTTATTTCTTTTTCCTGACTGATTGCTTTAGCTAGAACTTTTCATACCATCTTGAATAACAGTGGTGACACTGTCTCTTTCCCAATCTTAAGGAGAAGACTTTCAGTCTCTCACCATTGAGTATGATGCTCACTATGGGTTATTCATATATGCCTTTTATCATATTGAGGAAGTTTCCTTTGATCCTTACCTGTTGAAGTGTTATTGTCAGAAAAGGATGCTGAATTTTTTCAAATGGTTTTTCAGCACCATCTGAGAAGATCATGTGATTTTTCTCTTTCAATGTGTTAATATGTTATATTACATTGATTGATTTTCTTGTGTTGAACCACCCCTGCATTCCTGCATTCCATTATATTCCAAGTGGGTATACCCCCACTTGGTCATGTTGTATCATTCTTTTGATGTATTATTGGATTTGATTTGTTCATACTTTGTTGAGAATTCTTGCATCTATATTCATAGAGATTGGCCTGTACTTTTCCTTTCTTCTAGCATCTTTACCCTATTATCTTTGGTATTAGAATGATGTTAGCTTCATAAAATGAGTTAGATAGGGTATCTTATACCTCATTTTTTGGGAAAGACTTTGAGCAGGATTGTGTTAGTTCTTTTTGGAATGTTTGATAAAATTCCTCTGTGAACCCATCTGACCCTGGGCTTTTCTTTGTAGGAAGATTTTTGATGACTGATTGAATCTCTTAGTTGTGATTGGTTTGTTGAGATCTATTTCTTCTTGAGTTAGTGTGGGTTGTTTGTGTGTTTCTAGGGTTTTATCTATTTCATCTAAGTTATCTTTTAGTTCTTCAGGATCCATGGTAATTCACCCCTTTTCGTTTCTGATTTTGTTTATTGCAACCTCTCTCTTTTTTCCTTTGTTAGGCTAGCTAGGAGGCATTGATTTATTTTTTTTTAGTTTTCTCAAAGACTCTTTTGGTTTTATTGATTCTTTCTATTTATTTTTTTTGTTCTCCAGATCATTTATTTTTGCTTTACTCTTTGTTGTTTCTCTTCAGCTACTTGTTTTGGGGTTAGTTTGCTATTCTTTCTCTAGTTCCTTCAGGTGAGTAATTAAGTCCTAGATTTTTGTGCTTTCTTTTTTTCTTTTTTTTTTTTTTGCATGGACAAGCACCAGGAATCAATCTCTGGTGTCTTATTTTTTAATATAGGCATTTAGGGCAATAAATTTCCCTCTCAGCCCTGCCTTTGGCACATCCTTTAAGTTCTGATATGTTGTATTCTCATTTTCATTGTCTGTAGATATTTACTGATATCTCTAGCAATTTTTCTTTGACCCACTGTTTGTTTAAGAGTATGTTATTTAATCTCCATATATTTGTGAAAGTTCTGGTTTTTTGGTGGTTATTGATTTCCAGCTTCATTCCATTGTGATCAGAGAAAGTGCTTTGAATAATTTTAATCTTTTTAAATTTGTGAAGACATTTACTGTGCTCCAGCATATGATCTATTCTGGAGAACATTCCTTGAGCAATGGAGAAGAATGTAGACCATGATATTTTGGGGTGTAGCAATCTTTATATGTCTGTTAGGTCTAATTCATTTATCAAATTTTTTACGTTCTCTATTTCATTGTTGATCTCCTGTCTAGTTGTTCTGTGTATAAAGAAGAGTGGTGTATTGAAGCCACCCACTATTATTGTGGAAATGTCTATTGCTCCTTTCATTTTTGCCAATGTTTGTCACATATATTTTGGAGCTCCTTGACTGAGAGCATAAATATTTATGATTGTTATTTCTTCTTAGCGAATTGTCCCATTTATTAATATGTAATATCCTTCCCTGCTTCTTATGATGTCTTTATATTTAAAGTCTATTTTGTCTGATATTGGTATAGCCACTTCTGTTTTCTTTTGGTTACAGTTTGCATGCAACTTGTTCCCCATCCTTCCACTTTCAATCTATTTGTATCCTTGGGTCTAAGTGAGCCTCTTGTAAGCAGTGTATAGATGGATCATATTTCTTAGTCAGTTCTGCCAATCTATAACTTTTATTTCATGAGTTTATTCCATTAACATTCAAAGTTATTACTGGAAAGGCATTTCTTGAATCTACCATCTTATCCTTTGGTTTTTATTTGTCAGATTTAAATATTCTTTTCCCTCTTTCACTTTTTACCCTTTGAGTTACCTTTACTGATACTCTTCAATTTTGTGCCCTCCTCCAGATTTTCCTCTCCTGTCTTTTTTTCCAACTAGCAGAACTAGTATGCCTTGTAGGGCCTGTCTCTTGTTGACAAATTCTCTTAGACTTTTTCTGTCTGAAAATTTAAATCTCTCCCTCAGTTTTGAGGGACAATTTGGCTGGATAAAGAATTCTTGGCTGGAAGTCTTTCTCTTTCAGTATCTTAGATATATCATACCACTGCCTTCCCACCTCCATCATACCTTTTGAGGAGTCCAACCTCAATCTTACATGGTTTCTCTTTATGTGGTAAGTCTCTTTTCTCTTGCTGCTTTCAGGACTTTCTGCTTCTCTTCAACATTTGACCAACTGATTAGTATGTGATTGCAGTAGACCTATTTGCATTTATTCTATTTGAGTTTCACTGGGCTACTTTGATTTGCAAATGTAAGGGTTATAATTATATCTCCTCAATTAATCTTCCTAGTCCTTTACTCTTCACTTCTCCCTTCTGGGACACTGATATTTGTGTGCTTCATGTTGTTCATCATTTCCCTGAGATCTGATTAAAATTTTTCTCCTTTTTTGCCATTTGTTCTTTTCTGTGTTTGAATTCAATTGTCCTGACCTCTAGTTTGCTTTATTCTTTATTCTGCCTCTTCAAATCTGTTCTTGTGTGTCTCTAGTATATTTTTAATTTGGTCTATGTTTTTAATTTGGTCTACAGTATCTTTCATCTCTGTGAAACCTGCTATTTTCCTATTTATTCCTTCCAGGTCCACTGGCCCCAGTGCCCTGATAGCCACCATCCCCAGACTAGAGGGCTGAGCAGTGTGCTCCACACCAGAGACTCCACTTGTGGGTAGGAGCACAGGATGCACAGGTGCAGGCTGAGGGGCAAGCGGACACAGGGGCGTGGGGCAGGAGGCTTTGGCAGTGAGAGGGGCATGTGGCAAGTGGTGCAGGGCATGGTGCAGGGATGCAAAGTGTGGGGGCACAGGGTGGAATGCAATGTGTGGAGTGAGGATTGGGAGCAGGGCATTAGGGTGTGGGGGGTGTGACATGGGACAAGAAGTATGGTGGCATGGGGTGTGGGGGGAGGCTGTGGTCACTGAGGCATGAGGTGGTACATGGGACACAGGTACACAGTTCATGGCCTGGGGAGCTGAGGCCCTGGCTCATGTCTTGGCTTGCTTCCTTGTTCCCACCTCCCTGTCCCTGCACTCCTGAGGACTCCAGGCCTCCATATTGAAAGGGGAGCAGTAGGCTTTGTACACTAGCTGGATGTTTTCAATGAGCAGGGGAAGGATGTTTACTGGCTTTTGGGTTCCGCAAGGGAGCTCTGGGCTATGGAGCTGAGGGGGCTGTTTTCCCAAACTAGCTGCAGGAGGTACTTTCCTGGGTATAGCCTCTTGTCTCCAGTGGAATCACGACTGAGCCCACTCACCTCATATTCTGTATCCCAATTCCACAACTTTTTAATTGAGGATTTCCCTATATATTGTAGAAGACCATCTCAGGTCACTCACACCCTGGAATTGCTATACCAGTCATTTTTCTGTCACTTCTCTAGTTGTTCCATGGAGCAGGGGTGAACTCAGCCCATTCTATTCCACCATCTTCTTAGAAGTTCATCCAATATGTTTAAAATGTTGCACCACTGTATTCTCACTTGCAGTGTTGCCAATGAGAAACATGTTATCATCTTTATTCCTCTGTGCATCACGTTCTTTTTCTCTTGGGCTATCTCTAAGATTTTCATTTTTTCTCTGATTATAGCAGATATACAAGGTATGGCTCTAATGAAATGAGAGCTCGTGTGATCCATGGCAATTTAAATACTTTAAGAACAAGGTGTTAATTGGATCTGAGGTTAACATGACTTAATTCAATAAATGGGGCATTAAGGAAAAGAGGACCAAGTAATTGAGAAGTTGGTTTGACCACAAGGACGAGAACATAAAGTGAATAGTATAACCCTTAAACAAAGCCCTTAAACCTTCAGTGAATTCTATTAAAAGGACTGTCTTGATGTTTCATAGGGAATCATGGAGCAAATGAAGTAGAAAATAATGTGAATATGCTACCAAAAAAAAAAAGATATTCCAAGGCCTTGGATTGTTTATGATGAAAACATTTCATTTAAGATGAAGCACTCCAACAACAGTTGATACTGAGGATTCAGGGTAAATAGTAGTTTCTCCATTACAAAGAAAGCTCCACAGGGCAAAGAGAACAAGGGTGAGAAAAGACAAATGAAGAGATGGCATGCTGGTTTGAAAGTGTTATGCACCCCAGAAAAGGCATGTCCCTTAATCCTGATTCAATATTTCAGAGTAGAAATTTTTGATTAGGTTATTTCCATGGAGATTGACCCATTCAATCTTGGTTGTTACCTTTTGATCAGATTATCTCCTTGGAGATGTGACATACCCAATTGTGTGTGTGACCTTATGATTTGATGAAGATGTGAGCCCACCCATTCAAGGTGAGTCTTAATTCATTTAGTGGAGTGTTTTAAAAGGGGAAACATTTTGGAGGAAGCTCAGATGTTTGGATAACAGTTGCTTCAGAGCCAACAGAGACACAGACATTTTGAGATGCTTGGAGAGAGAGAGCAGATACCTAGACATGGACATTTGGAGATACAGACCCCAGCAAATGTGGCCATGTGCCTTCCCATGAGATGTTAAGCAAGCCAAAACCCAGACTTGTGTCCTAGAGGAGCTAAATGAAGACCTACTGGTGCTTAGAGAGGAAAGTACTGCATCAGAAGCTGGAAGCAACAGAACTGGGAACAAGGACCTGAAAAATGCCAGACATGTGCTTCCCATTGACAGACATCACTTTTCTTGAGTCAAGGTATCTTTCTCTGCATACCTTAGTTTGAACATTTTTGTGGCCTTAGAACTGTAAAGTTGTAACTTAATAAATTCCCTTTTTAAAAGTTTTTCCATTGCTGGTATATTGCATTTTGGCAGTATTAGCAAACCAAAACAGATGGGAAGATAAATTGACATAAAAGGGCATATCAAAGATTTGGTTGGAGTGGATGCAGGGAATTATGCATAAGGATTATGCCTAAGGCCAACAGGGATGAAGGAAACCAGGCTGTTAGATGGGCTAGCAAGACTCCTGATTGTCACTGGGTAAAGAGATACTACCTGGAGAAAATCAGCTACAATTGATTTGCCCTCTTTCGCAGGGCCTTAATTTATTCAAATTCATGGTGACTTGTGTTTTGTGTGTGCTCAAATGCTTTAAATGTAAAGATAGATATGTGACCAAATAATGGGAGAATGGGAAAGTTCCTTCTTATTTTAGATCACTTTTACTTGTGCCTCATTCCTCTTGACCCAAGAATCTACCTTGTCTGCCCTGAACGTGGTAAAGAGAATTAAGGTTCTCAAGGGAGAGCATTTCTAAAATAGTCATCTTGAGAAATTTAGGATCATTGCCATAAAGCAAAGGACATCAAAATGTATAAGTTGAAGATTGGCAGGGAAAAACGTTGAAATGGCTGATGGCACCTTAAGCTACGTGACATTTGCAGAGACTATGACTATTTAAATTGCATGTCCTAGGATGCAAATAAGTGGGAACATCTAAATTCAAAATGTTTTCCTTCAAAAATATTGTTTGTCTATTATGTTTATTAGAGAATGTAAAAGGTGATATTAGCAAATCTATTTTAATCTGAATTACATTATGGGTTTCTTAAAATAAAATTCTAAATTAAATTCAATCATATTCATGTTCCCCCAAGATTGCAATATTCTTATGATTTCACAAAAATTCTAAGGCTTCAGAATATTATCATATGTACTTATTTATACAAAGTTTATTAGAATATCAGAACAATTACAAACTGGATGTCAAATAAGGACTGTCATCTGGAATGTCAGTTATAGTAAAAAATAGCCTTTCTGCTTAATATACCTAGATACATGTAAAAATTCTCCAACCCATTGTCCATGGAAGAGTCTAGTACTAAGAGTCAGGATTTTCATTGCTTAAGTAGTTGTGAAGGCCCTGGGAGAGGGATTGGTGATGGCATGTCTTAAGAGAGCTTTAGAAAGATACTTCCACTTGTTTAAATGCTCTTCCTCTCCTATCCTTGAACATAAGTTGCTTTACACACTCAACCAGTAAAATTTAAGATCCATTGGAGTAATAGTTTCAGAGGGTAGTGCTTGAGATTTGTTCTAAATTCGGGAAGGCTCTTCCCAGCTGTCTCTTTCCTTGTTTCTCCCTGGCAAACTAGCTTTCAAAGTTTAGCCTGCATCTCCAATGAATCAGTTTTTTTCTAAATTATTTTCAACACAATTTCCTCTGTTTTTTTAAGAAAACACTTAGGCTTGAAAATTTCCACACTCTAGTAAATGAAGTAAGTTACCTTAGGGATTTTTAGCTTTCTGTTCCAGGCCTGTTTCCATCCCCCAATCAAAATCTCTGAGCCAAGGCTTCTGTGCTGAGAGCAAGGACAATGGTTTGCTTCTCTCTGGTGGGTGGGAACAGAAGTAGCCCCAGATGTCCTCAACTTGCCTTCTCAGCCTGGAACTTCCATCCCATAAGATTGTTGTTTAAGGTATTAATAATAACAGTATTTTGGATAATTATAACATTTGGATATGTGAAATGAGTGACTGATTTCATAAGGGATAGGAGGAAGGAATTGGAAGTACTCTGTGATAAATTATATGCAATACACCTGAAGCAGGATCATGCTATTCGAAATTGATCCTGGCTTAGTTAATACATATTCTAAACTCTAGGGCAACCACTAGAAATTATTTTTAAAAATGAAATAAAATTTATATTCTAGGAGAGGCTATACAATAGAATCATGTAAAATGCCTAATTAAAACCAGAGGAGACAGAAAAAAAGCAGGAGAAGGGAAGAGGAACAAGGAAGAAATACAAAAAATTAGAAAATGGTTAAAGACAAGGTAGATATTAATCCCAAAATATCTATCATCAGTATAAGTGTGAATGTATTAAATATACAAACTAAAGACAAATATTTTTGGTGTATATAAAAAACAAAAACAATTGTATATTGCTACAATAAACATACTTCAAATATGAAGTCATAGATAAAGAGTAAATAGATGGAGAAAAACATACCATGCCAACACTAATCAAAAGCAAGCTCGAGTAACTATATTAATCTCAGAGAAACAAATTTCAGACTAGAGAAAATTATCAGGAATTAAGAGGAATATTGACAATATCATGTCAAAATATGTGAGGCAAAATGATAGAACTGCAGAGCAGTACACAAATCCACAATTATAGTTAGAAAACTCAATATCCCTCTTTTAGTAGTTGATAGATCATACAAACAGAAAATCAGTAAGGCTATAAATGACCAGAACTTCACTATCAATCACATTCTTCCAACTGGTATTTATGGAATACGCCATTCAGCAACCACAGAACATACATTCTTTCTCGATAAAGAATACCTATAGTAAATCTATAGCAAACATCATAATTAATGTGAGAAGCTAGATACTCACCATCTCTTAAGAACAAAAGAAGGCAAGTATATCCGCTCTAATGTTTCTATTCAACACCTTACTGGAAGAAATAGCTTCACTAAAGGCATACTAAAGTATGTCTTTTGTCTACAGTTCAGAATGGACTTTGTTTTCAGACTACATGGCCGTCTATGTAGAAAACCCCATGTGCTGGTTTGAAAGTATGTAGGTACCCTTGAAAAACCATGTTTTAATCCCAATCCCATTTTGTACAGGCAGCCATTTCTTATGTGATTTAATCAAGAGTGGTTGTTAAACTGGATTAGCAGAGATGTCTCCATCCATTTGGGTGTGACTTGACTGGTTTACTGGAGTCCTATAAAAGAGGAAGCATTTTGGAGAATGAGAGATTCAGAGAAAGCAAAGAAATATGACATAGCCACGAGAAGCAGAAAGCCCACAAGCCAGTGACCTTTGGAGATAAAGAAGGAAAATGCTTCCTGGGAAGCTTCATGAAACAGGAAGCCAGGAGAGAAAGCTAGCAGATGACGCCTTGCTCACCATGTACCCTTCCAGCAGAGAGAGGCTGTGACTGTGTTTGCCATTTGCCTTCTCACTTGAGAGAGAAACCCTGAACTTCATCGGCCTTCTTGAACCAAGGTATCTTTCCCTGGATACCTTTGATTGGACATTTCTATAGACTTGTTGTAATTGGGACATTTTCTTGGCCTTAGAACTATAAACTAGCAACTTATTAAATTCCCCTTTTTAAAAGCTATTCCATTTCTGGTATATTGCATTCCAGCAGCTAGCAAACTAGAACACCCCAACAAAACATCATCAATAACAAAAACTACTGGAATTAGCCAGAATAGCAGTGTTGCATGATGCAAGGTCAAAATATAAAGGTCAATTGCTTTCCTATGTAAAATAAGAATTTGATATCAAAAATATAATACTATTTAAAACAACAATAAAAAATTAAATAGATAAATATCTAATAAAATATTTATATGGAAACTACAAACCTCTGATGAAAGATTCAAAGAGATCTTAATAAATGCAAATATATTCCACATTCGTGGATTCAAAAATTCAATATTACTGAAATGTCATTTCTTCCCAATGCAATCCCAATTAGCATCCTATCAGTGCTCATATGGAAAGGTAAAAGCCTTAGAACAGCAAACACAATAATAAAGAAGAACAAAGTTGGAGGACCCACACAGTTGATTTCAAATTTAGCATAAAGTTACAGTAATAAAAACAATGTGGTATTACTGGAAGAATAGACATATAGATCAATAGAATATAATAAAGTCACCAGAAATAGACCCCCATGAGCCTAGTCAACAGATTTTGAGAAAGAGTAAGAGCAATTCAATGAATATATAAAAGACTTATCAACAAATGGTGCTGGAACAATTGGATGTCCAGATATAAAAATGTAAACCTAGAGGGAAAACTTAGTTAAGCAAGGAATCAAGGAGGAGCTTCTTCATCTTACAGACCTTGTATCTTTCCCAAAAACTTTTACAAAATGATCATAGGCCTAAAAGTAAAATGCAAACACATGCAACTTCTCTAAGAAAACATAGGTTAAAATTTATGTGACATTAGCTTTCATGATGAGTTTTAGAAATAAAAATTAAAACACACTACATGAGAGAAAAAATTGGTAAGTACAGTTTTATTAAAACTAAAGATGTCTTCTATGAGAGATAATGTGAAGAGATTGAAAAAATAAGGCACTGATTGGGATAAAACCTTCATAAAACATCTATCTGATAAAAAAATTGTATCCAGAATATAATATGTTTTAAAAACACCTGCTAAACCAATATGAAGAAGAAAAAAAGAACAAATTTTAAAATGAACAAAAGCTATAAACAGATTTCTCACCAAAAAAAAAATGGCAAATAAGCTTATGAAAAGATGCTCAGCATCATTTGTTAATGGGACCCTGCAAATTAATGAGATACCAAGGCACATATAAAAGAAGGGCTATTTTAAAAAGTCTATCAATGCCATTTTCTGGTGAGGAAATGAAGCATCATCAACACTCATTAATTGCTTATGATGGTGCCACCACTGTGGAAGACAATTTTGCAGTTTCTTTCAGAGATAAAACTAAATTTACCATGTGATGCAGTAATTTCATTCCTAGGTATTCCAACTGATTTGAAAACTTAGGTCCACAAAGATAAACTGCACATGAGTGTTTATCCCAGCTTTATTCATAATTACCCCAAAGTTGAAGAAATCAATATTTCCTTCAACAGGAGACTTCAAAAACAAGCAAGCAGCTAAAATGCATCTTGCTAAGAGAAATAACAAAGTTGAGAAAGTTATATACTCTATGATTCCAATTATATGACATAATGGATAATCTGAAATTATAGAGATGGTAAAAAGATCAGTGGTTTCCAGGGGTTTGAGATTTGGTGGAAAAATAGAAAGGGTGAAGTACAGGTCATTATTTAGGTCAGTGAAACTATTCTATTTGTTACTATAATACATGACTGTGCATTTTTCATAATCCATAGGTTGTATACATTAAGAGTGAAGTCTAATGTATGCATATTTAAAATATCATTGAGGAAGGCCACAGAGTTGAGGATGGAATATAGACTACTAAAAAGAATCTATTGACATTACAAATATATGAAACAACCTCACTAAAGTAGATGAAAGAATAATTTGCTAATTTACCTTTGGAAATGAGTGGAATCTGTAGGAGTAAAGGAATTCAAATATACATAAGCACTGTTCTCTAGTCGATAAAGTTGTTCCCCCAAAAGTTTATGCTTTAAAAATCCTGATACCTCTATTCATGTGTACTTGAATTGAACAATTAAACAAATGGAAGGTAGATGGTGGGAGAACATATTCTTACTGTCACAATGCAAAATCATGTAAAAGGAAGGGAAGGAGGCTAGAATGATCCAGGTGGTAACAGATGAGAGATGAAGACACCAGTAATAACCACGTGTAGCTTGGTGTAGATTCAGATGTTTATATATAGAAATATAGATATGTGTAGATATATATATATACACCAACCTGTGTTATATATTTATATAATTATATATATATATATATATATATATATATATATAATTTGGGGAATGATTATATACCATTAACAGTGAGCAAACCTAACATTCAAATTTTGCTTTCCAATATGCTTTTCAGTGGTAGAAACCAGAGTTCCTTTGAGAAACAGCTAGTCATAGGATAGGGAAAGTAAGTATATAAGATGAGCAATTTCTAATGCCAAAGTAATGAAATGCTAACATAAAAAATTAAAAAGACAACGATGATGACATGATAAAGGGACACAGGATCCAACTAAAAATGCTCCCAATGCTCAAAGCTAGAATATATAATTCTATATAGAGAGAGAAACAAAATAAATACATTGGTATAGAATTATAATGCAAAGTATAAAATAAATATCATGAGTCCATAATGATATAAATAAATGGTTGAATAAATAAATAAATGTATAGACAAATAGACAAATGAATAGGCAAATCTTCCATGCAGAATAATTTCAAATAAGTTATGAAGAAAATCAGCTATCAAGGAAACAGACCATTCCTCCCCATTCCTTAAATGTGGGACATAGTCACTTACTTACAGAGTGAATTGTGGAAAGGAGGAAAAAAAATATGACTTTACAGTGGAGAAGCCTGACATACATTATGTCAGTAAGGTAATCATGTTTAACATCAAAATTAATAAGCTATGTTGGTGTAATCATATAAAAATAACACTAATTTGAGTAAATATTTTACAAAATAGTTTATCTTTACTCCTCGAAACTGCCAATGACATTAAAAAAACAGGAATGTCTGAGAAACTATCACAGCTAAAACTAGCACAAGGAGTCACGCTGGTTAAAAATAATGCAGTATAGGGGATGGTATCGTGGAACAAAAAAAGATAAAATCGAAGGAAATCTGAATAAAGTATAGACATTAGGTAATAATAGTATATCAATATTGGTTCATTTAAAAATATATATATATACCATACCAACAGAAGATACAGGGGAAAGTGGGTGTTGGATGTATGGAACTTTTGCTATTTTCACAATTTTTCTATATATCTAAAACTGTTCTAAATACAGAGATTTTTTTTTCTTTTTTTAAACAGTTTTATTCACACACCATCTGATTCATCCTGAGTGTACAATGGCTCTTGGTATAATCACATAGCTATGCATTCACCACTAAAGTCAATATGGAAACACTCACGTTTCTTCTAATGAAAACATCCCATTGCTGCTGTTGATCTGCAAGTATTTTGTTGAGGATCTTTGTATCTATATGTATTAGAGAGATTGGTCTGCAGTTTTCTTTTCTTGTAGTATCTTTGTCTGGCTTTGGTATTACGGTGATGTTGGTTTCATAGCATGAGTTAGATAGGTTTCCCTCCTCTGCCATTTTTTTGAAGAGTTTGAATGGGATTTGTACTAATTCTCACTTGAATGCTTGGTAGAATTCACATGTGAAGCCATTTGGCCCTGGACTTTTATTTTTTTGAAGTTTCTTGATGATTAATTCAATCTCTTGTGATTGTCATCTATTTCTTCTTCTTGTTTTTTTTTATAAACTTTTTTATTAATTAAAAAACTTAACAAAAGAACATTAAGATATCATTCCATTCTACATATACAATCAGTAATTCTTAATATTATCACATAGTTGCATATTCATCATTTCTTAGAACATTTGCATCGATTTAGAAAAAGAAATAAAAAG